>DWKL01000593.1:0-18003 GCA_018249415.1 Phareas burnsi | reverse complement strand
CACTAATTATACTTTATATATTTATCTAAATTATTATCTATATATATTATACATGTCTATGGCCTGACTCTTCTCAGTATGAGAGGAGAACCGTGCCCAGTAGTGGGACATAATTTGGTTGATGGTGATATTATACGTTTTAGTTGAAAACACCTCACTGAATTTCTAAAATGTGTGTTTGCAGCTGCGACACAGTTTTTAACTATTGTGGCTGTTTACGGATGTTTATTTTTGTTTTATGTTATTTTGATTAATTGACTGAGATGTTTATTGAAACATCTTTAATCTTTAATATAGCTGGCTTCGGTATAATACTCAGCACGTAATATCATTAATATTTAATCTTCCCTTTGAGTATGCAACATTATTAATCATCCCCGTCAACTAGTAATTGTACACTTTTTATTTTAGAAGAGTAGCAAACAAACGTGCAGGCCACCTAATGTTAAGTGATCACTGTAATGCAAGGACACCCACATCTACAACCATCCATATACAACCTCACATGCAACTTCGGTTTTGTTTGGGGTTGGAAGTGGGTGTCCATGGGCTACAGTGACCACTTAACATCAGGTGGCCAGCATGCTCGTTTGCTACTTACTTACTTACAAACTATCTTTAACAGGGGTAAAATCCGTTCTGAGGTCGTACGTAGATGCGTCACTACTCCTGCGGTGTAAGATGATCACCTCGCTTGAGAGTATCCGACAGTTACATCTCTTCAACTGAAACACAAGCATTCTTTAACGGCGGATTGTGAGGGTCACCGGCTACTGTCGATGTAAGTTAAATTTTCTTATTGTAATAACTACATTCATATTAAGTATTGTTTTAACGAAGTACCCATAGCCTCGCAGCTCATATAGATCGTAACCGATATGCAAAGCTAAGCAACGTAGGGCGCGGTCGCGGATGCTAAATTTTGATGTGCGCTTCTGTGTTTAGGACGGCACGTTCAGCTGTTCGTCCCCATTGTTAAACCTTGTCGGAGGCCTTGTGTGCGGTTTAAAAACATCCGATTGGTCGCTAATCCGTATCTCTACCAACCCGCGATGGAACAGCGTGTTGGTGTATGCTCCAGGCCTCCCCCAGGTGTGGGGAGAAACCCGTGCGCAGCAGTGGGACATAAAAAAGGGTTGCAACCAGTTCCATGAATACATATGTATGTATTTAAATGTTATTTTGTTTATTTATCATTATTTTATTTACATAAAGAAAACTGCTTATTGCGTAGTTTTTTTATTACCATCCTCTTCTCAAAAATTTTTGGAACTCAATGAGACCGTTCTTACTATTTTTGGTATGTTATTTTGTGAAATAGTTTACAATGAGAAAACTATTTCACAAAATAACAATACGAGTCGAAAATGAGACCAATAATGAGAAAAAAAAATATTCATTCATTCATTTGTATATTTATTTACTTTTTGAAAAATATGTATTAATTATCTGTCACAAGTATGTTGCAAAAGGGTTCCGTATTTTTTATTGTGATACGGAACACCGCGGTACAAACCGTTCGTACTTACCGAGCTTATTTATTTTTAATCTGCCGTCGACGTGATACCGACCGGGATTTTTAATATATAATATTAATAGCACCGCCATTAATCTAACCTGCTGGAGCTTGTGGGTTGCTTTATTACAGTCACCAGCGGCGGTCGCCTGCGTCCCGGTATGTGGATGGCTTTGGAATGGAGAAGTGGAGATATTTATTGCATATTGAAACTGTTAGTTTACTTGAAGTTAAGTAAGATATGTTTACTTGGGAACACCGTATTCAGAAGTAGGTCGGATTATCAAAAGCGTCAGGACTTATACTTTTAATTAGTTTGACGGTTATAATTTTTATCGTTTCAGCCGAACTAACGTACCAAAACTCCTTTTCGATTTATGCTCAGAAAATACGGTAATTTTAAAAATAGTATTACGTTACAACTTGACGTGTTTGTAAGAGTTTGATAGGTCAGATTTAATGGAACACCTTCAAAAAGTGAATTTTTTAAATCGTATTTTAATGATAACGAAGATCTCAAAATGTTGAAATGACCTAAATATTGGATAGCGGCGTTTTAGGAATAGGATTGAATCTTCGTTTATATTCAACCGCCTTATATAGGTAAATCTAAGTCAATATAACGCGTTCTAAATCGTATTATAATCCTAATATCAATTATTTACAGCTGTAAATAATTAATATAAGGATAATTTATTTATTCATGAATAAGAACTATTTTATCTATTCAATAATTAACCGAAACACGAAAACTGCTGCACGGCGGATTATTATCTCATTAATGACCAATGTTCATTTTTCTCTTACATTAAATCCAAAAGTTATTTTACGATAAAAATACGCATTAAAAAAGATCGGTGTTATCTGGTACAAAAAAAAACGCAATAATCGTATTTCCTTTTAAATATCCGTATGGTCGTCAACAATCTATTCAGTCCTTTTGGTTTTCCCTCGACCCGTGCGTGTGGTTGCCTCTGACGTTCAATGACTCAGTTGAAGCAACTTGGCAGTGTCACCACCTGGTGTTGCGTAAGGAGCACCTGAGCCAATATCCTTGTTTGCGCAATGGCGAATCATATGTGAACTAAGAAACAGTATGCTGTTTACAATTACAATCCTAGTTGTCTTTGCGGACTGATCTGAATTGCATTTACCTCCGATAGGCCTACAGAGTACATTGTCAGTTACATTTTTTCTCAATCTACTGCCAATCTGTGGGCCTAATTCAGTCTTAAAGATAACAATTTTTAATAATAAATCCACAAAGACAACAATGTTGTTTAATAATATAATATAAATGACTCGAGTTATATTCGTAAAGGCCAAACACAAGACAGACGATTGATCTTAAACATGTGAACAAAGTGTAATCTTATACAAGTATATGTAACAAGGATACGGTTATTAAAATTGCGTAACTCGTTATTCGTCCACCTGATTACTTTCAACGTTGTGTTTTATAGCGCCAGATCGTGTATTTTATTTCTCTACTCTCCTGAAAATTTATTTTCAATATGTTAACCATTATAAGATTGTGGCTCTAAGCCAAAGTCTCTCTATGCTTTTAGTGATTCCTTTTTATGGTATACTTATATAAGCTCTTAGTAAGATTTTGAAATGTAATTCCCAGTTTCCTAATCAAATTTAAAAGATATTAGAATGACTTATTTTAGGGAAAAACCAAATTTTGAACCGTTCGATAAATGTAATACGACATGCACGTGTGCCATATGTCGCAATCCGCAATTAAAATATGAACTGCTAAGAATTCTCTAATATATGCAAACGAACATTCAAATGGCATAATTAACTAATATTCATAGCACAATTAAAAATTATTAGTAACAATTATAGCTTACAGAATACTCTGCACATTGTCTGGAGAGATAATTTGGCAAGTTCCTGTGAAACGATGTTAGTAATGTTTGCGGTTTTGCTATCATCGGCATTGTTAGTTTCTTAGTATTATATTTATTGTTATTAAGACTCCCTTGTAAACATGTATATGACCTAATATAAACTAATGACAACAGAATTCACTGACGCAATAATCTACGAAGTTAAAGAGCTTTCTACTCTTTTAGTATTACAAGCGAATTCTTGCAACGGAGACAAGAGTGAAGACAAAAAAGTTTAAAAAAACTATACGGGACCGAAAAGTAAAAGTTGATCATAAAACTTGATGTTTGTAACTGGTTTGAATGCCGTTATCCTTACAACGTAGCGGGCCTCGCGGAAACGCTTAGGAGCATGAATGCGAATACCTTAAGCCTGCTTATAAATCTTACAACACGACTGGGACAAAAGAGAACAGTAAGTAATAAAAAATAAACATGACAATAAAACAGGAAATTATGACAGGCACCTTTATTCCGTCAGGTACGTCGACAAAACGTGCTATAAGGGAACATTTGGATGCAGTATTATTGTAGCAAATAGCAGAGGCTATATTTACTGTTAATAAGTGAACCTTATGATATCTATATCCTTTTCGGTATTGTTAGGATGTTATTGGAGACTCGCAGCCAGTTATACTAAAGTAAATGAATACTAGCTATATTGTTTTCTACAAACGCACTGCACCACAATATAACTCCTTTCTTAAATAATAACCTTGTTTTGTTTTTTTTCAAAGAATTTCTTGAATAGGTTCAAATACTACAATAGTACTTATCTACTCTCTGTTTCAAGAGTATTGTTATTTGTTAATTGCACTTTCTTTGTAATATTTAAGTGTCTTAGGATTTTAAAGTTTTGTGTTACATCATTTGTTCTTTAAGAGAGAAAGTTTCTAAAAATATATTTAAATTCAGCATCAAGTACTTTTACGGATGAGAGGTTTAAATTAACAATACTAACATTTGTACCGGTAACAGTATTTGAACCGTTATCTATAGCAATGCTTGTAACCGTCTATCCCCAGCCAAAGTTCATATTATACAATGATAACTCGTTTTTTTAATTCGATTTGCGTTTTTTAGAATTTCTTATTAATGCATTTATAATAATAGCATAATCTAAAGCTATAAGTTAGTTACAAATTACAATGACTACACTTAATGACCAATTCGCAATTTCTTTGGTCTTTTTTGCCGATTTAGAATTACGCTTCATTCTATGAGATTGTCGTTGAAATATATAACGTGTTCTTTGCGCCTTTTAATCTATATTTAAATGTAAACATACTTACATGAGGCAATCTCAGGAGATTATTTTGCAATATCGTATTTTATTTCGACTCCCTAGTATATGACAAGTTAAGCTCTTCTTTATAATTTAGATGGATTTATAAAACTTAGACATTTATCGCCCATATTTTATTTGCGTTTCTTCCACACTTACTCATTTTACCTATTTAATTGAACGTATACGATTTAAGAGGAGACCCATCAAACAGTGGGACAGTAATGGATTCATAATGTTGAATCTGGAAATTTGCTTGTCTTTTTAGAGCGTTTACCTTTGGAATAACTATTTCGCTTATTGTATCTATTAAGTACCGTTGACTTGTACAGTCGAGTTTTATATCGAGCCCCTGTTAATTCTTAATAAAACTTTCCACAGTTTTTGCGCCTTTTACGCCTCACTTGAAATTTATCGGCGAACATTAACATGATGTGTTTTCATTATCGGTGCTATTTGGAACTCGGTATCGGTTTACGATGCGGGCTCGATCGATCCACGTTTACGCGGAGCCTTGGCAGTGAACGGTGGTGACGTCAGGGCCTCGCTCCGCTGGCCTCAGCGGCGTGTCTCCTGAAATAGTTCTTTCAATAGCAGAATTGCGAAAGGCACGTTCTAGTATAACGAGATTCGCTTCATTGAAAACTTATTAATATTTTTTCCGTCGAGATATTTACAGCGCCTGCTACAAACGACGACTGTCAGTTGTATTATTGTTACATCACAGTGGAACTTAAGAAAATCATACTTAAATGAAAGGTTTTTAAATACCACTACATTGTGGTAATCAAAGATATTACGTCTATTGTCAATATAGAAGTACTCATTGAAAAGAGTAGCAACGAGAGTGCAGGCCAACGGATATTAAGTGGTCACAGCAGCTCTTAGGCATCACATCTAACAAGACTGAATATGATAGATAGATCTGAGGTCGTATACAGATGCGTTACCACTCCTGGTGACTATGATGGTCGCGTCGATTGTAAGTGTACCCCACAATTGCATCTCTTGGACCGATACAAGTAATGTTTTATGGCAGATTGTGAGGGCGGCAGTGGTATCCCACGAAATCGAAACTCTTAAAGCATAAAAATACTAGAATATTTAAAGAAACTAATATTTTTAATCAAGTCATGTTATTGGCCTATCTTCTTAGGTAACGAAACAAATAGGTAAAGTTAGAAAAGTTAACGGATTGCAAGCGAGTGAAATAGTCTAGAGTTTCACGAGCGAATTAAACTAATTCTTGAGATATTTACGCTAAGAACCTTGACAGTGAAAGAGCGTGGACGTCAGAAACTCCCGCGCTGTTCCTTAGTAGTGTTCTAAAATAGTTTCTTTATGACAAACATACGTTGGTATAATATATATATTTTCCATTCGACTGCAAAGTTTTGGACCATGGAATCCTGTTTATTATTAAGTAGTCCATGGAACCCAATGAAGTTTAAACATGAAGAAAAGTCTTTTACGAATTTTGTGTTGCACAACAGATGGATAAACCTGGATGCCTATAGGCAGGCTTCTGTAGGAATATGATTAACTTGGTTGGTTGGTTGGTTGGCTTGGTTAAGCTGACGTAGGTAAGCGATGCCAGATATTTTTTTGCTGAACAAGAAGAGTATGACACCAGCCAAGTCAATGCTATGCATGTCTATGCTATGTTACTAGGCACATGAATATTGTTCTTTGCGACATTCGTTATTATTTTATTTTAAAGTATGTTGTCAATTTAGTCCTCCCCCATCTGTAAGTCTAGATTCGAATCTTAGCCCTTTGGTTTATCAAAATCACGTATATATTGAAAATTAATCTTCTCTTGATTTGAAAAAGAAGGAAAATTTTGCGATTGAAATAGATGTTTATACATTGCGTGTTCATAGACAACCCGCACTTAGCCAGGAAAGAAGAGTTCCGCTGCCAAAGGTAAAGTTACTAACTGGACGAAAGGAAAAGTTTTGACTGAAAATGGTACTTAATTCGTTAGAACGAGATTTGGACATCCCTGTCCGGGTTACTTGGTAGCTATTTCGGTGGTTTGGGCTAAGCGATTTTCTGCCTTCCGTCGTCTCAGTCTGTTTTCTCTGACAGCTATAACTCGGAACCGCTCAAGGGACGAATGAAACAAAATATAACGATTAGATGAACCTAACGTTTATTATGAACAAATTATGGACGACATCAAGTAGGACTCCATTTCCATTTGCAGTTGATTGCAGTTGCGCATGGGCAGCAGTGGCCACTTGCTAACCAGTCATGCACATGCTACATGTTCTTTTACAAAAAAAAAGAAGAATGCAATTATGTACTTTGTGTTTAATTGATGAAATCCTTTAACATTACGTACAGGCCTTGGCAGTGAGCGGCGTGACGTCAGAGCCAGCTCAACTGCTGACCTCGGCGTCGCGGCATGTCTTCGCATTTGTACTTGACCTCATTGTTCCGTTCTGTTACTGGAATATGAAAATCCCTTAAACTGTAATTACGATTGATTAGGCTGTAGCGCTGATAAATTTGTTGGCTAATGATTTTTGATTAAAATTAATTAAATGCTGTATCCCGTTTATTGGCCTATGTACTTACACATGTACAGAAGTACCACCGCCGCTCTTACAATCCACGGTGCAGAAATTTTTGCGTTTCGATTGGAGATGGTTGACCGCGACATTTACAGCGATGCGACCATCTTAGTCCTCAGAGTAGCAACAAATCTCCGCACGACCTTAGATAGAACTTCAATCCTGTGCATGGACTGCAGTGACCACTTAACATCACATGGCTTGCACACTCGTATGCAGCTGTTGTCACAAAAAAAAGTGTATTTTTCTGATAGAATATAAAATGATTTCAATATAACTGAAAGAGTGAACCAATTTCCAACCAATTTTAATTTGCTGTTTATATAACATTGTACCAAAAATATGCATAGAAATGATATATAGAATTATACATATGTATGCACCAATATCTGTACACGAACCCGCGGTGACACACTATGAAATCTCGTTATTTAATTATTGTCAGAAGACAGGTTTTACGAGCCCTTCTCGGAATGTTCTTTAACGATTCTGTCGGGAGCTTCACGAAAAACCTGTATATGAGGTGGCAGGCTGCTTTTTACTTGAAAATATGTACATTTCGCATATAGCTATCACGCACGAGGAATCGAGGAAATGTAGACACTCTCGTAAATAATTTTCCAGTCTCGTAATAAGCTCTTTGATATTGTGTCATTTGTTGTTTGTTGATTTCCTTCATACAAACTTTGATTATACACTTGAAGAGATACCTCACGACCCTGGGTCGACATTTACAAAACAGCTTAATATTGCTTTGCCTTGTCAGACGTAAGTCCTACACAGCATTGAGTGGCATTGTCTTATACATACGGTAACTGCATTAGTGTGCATATATAGCACTATATTTTATTGATTCTTTAAATTAAATTTTAATAGGTGGTAGAACAATCGTTCGTCTGGGGAAGTAGTACCGCCGTTCTAATAATCCGCCGTAAAGCAGTTGTTATGTTTCGGTGTTTGGAGAGGTGCGGTTGCCAGGCACACATATAGCGAGGTGACCATCTTAGTCCTCAGGAGTAGTGACGCATCCATATGCAACCTCAAACGGAATATCGGTTTTGTTTGATGTTGGATGTGTGTGTTCATGGGCTGTGGTGACCACTTAACATCAGGTGGCCTGCATGCTCGTTTGCTACTTTACAAACATAAAAAAAGGGAAATTTAAAGACCGAAAAAGAATCCAGCTCCAATTGGCATTAAAGTTCACTAAACGAGCTTGAGGAGAACATAGCCGCCAAAAAGTACCGGCTATACTTTTCTACATTTTTTGGCCAGTATTGTCCGTCTAGTCAGAATATAATCTGAAATCTCAAAATTACGAAATGCATTACGCGAAACGAAACGAATTTCAGTCTTACGAAATGAATTTATTCTTGTGGATTCACGAAACATGTTTTTGCTTGTTCAAGCCGAGACAATTCGATATTTTGATTCGATTCAAACACTGACCTACCTATATTACTGTCAACGTTTTATAATGAGTGTGAGTGTGTTTGGATCCACAATATTTGTGGGATCGTTCCGCAATAAAAATACTTCTTGGCATACGATATAGATGAATACGGGGCGACGGACATAAACATAGCTGAAAATTCCATGGAGATTTTTTCAGACGGATTTTTGAGTGGTTCTACGCACGTTCTGAGCCGATTTGCGTAATACTGTAATATTTTGACACGTCAGTCTGAGAAACACGCTGAGTGATATTGAGATGGAAGGAGCAAGTGAAGATGCAGCCCATACATGTTAAGTGGTAACGGTTCACCGATCTGTACCCAACTAAGATAGGTGGTAGAACTGATAATGTTCGGTAGGTGGTAGAACTATAGTTCTTTCGAAGAAATACCACCGCCGCCGTCACAATCCGCCGTGAAGCAGTTTTTGTGTTTCACTTATAAGCTAGGCGACCATCTTACTCCTTAAGATTCGTGTCGCATCTACTTACAACCTCAGATAAAACTTCATTTTGTTTGAGGTTAGACGTGAGTGTCCATGAGCTGCAACGACCACTTAACATCAGGTGGCCTGCACGCTCCTTTGCTTCTCTTCAAAAGTAAACAAAAAAAAAATAATAATAAATGCTTACTTCCAAATTCATAGCTGTGTCGTGATTGCCATGGACGCAAAAACGAGTACACAAACACCCAGACCCAGACAGAAATCTGAATTGATCATTTAGATGTCTGCATAGCCTGGAATTGAACCCGGAACCCTCTGCGCGTCAGATTGGTGTGGATGCGCCACGTGGGTCGTCAAGTATTAATATACTACTTCTATTAATATAGAACTTATAATTTTGAAGGTGGTAGAATTCGTTAGAACTTTACAAAACAAATCTCAAATGTGTAGGTTTTATCACGATGTTTTCCTTTACCGTTAAATCAACGGAAAATTATTTTTTAATAACTTCGAAAAAATCAAAGGTGCTTGCGGTATTTGAACCCCGGACACCAAGCGTGAGAGGCCGGAATCGTAACCCCCATAATTGCTTACTAAATTAACGCTCAATAGCAATTCTGGTTTTTATCATTTCGATACTAAACATTCGTTCAGTGATTCTCAGAACTCCTCTAATTTTGTGTAATAATAAATAGAAATTCAAAAATATAATTCGACAGTTCTGTATCTTTTTTCATTTGACGGCAAAAACTAGACCACATTATTTTGATACTGACGAGTAGGGCCCCATTAAAAGTAATGGGTTCGCGATGATTAGTCTTCTTTTGTCCTAATTGGAACACGTGGAACAGTGACTGAATTGAAGCTAATTTCAAAGATAAGTAGAGTGTTTTTATAATAAAAAACCTTTTTATATTCGTTGATAATAAAATTTCCATCAGTCTATAGAAAAATAATTGATGTTCTTACAGACTCTGGATAGGTAGTAAAAATATTGTTTGTCCGGGAATCCACCGCCCTCACAATCACACCAGTTCTTGTATTTCGGTTAGAGAAGTGTGGTTGTCTAATGTGTTATTGAAATAATTGGGCCCCTTTTCTTTGTCTATTTTGAGAATGAGGATCCCTTTATCCCCCTCTCCATTTCTCCGTTGCGGCTACGATCACTAAGGTCGCAACGGTCGTTTCGAAAAGTAAGTCCCCTAACCTAACCTATACTGTATGCCCCTAAATCATCTACCTTCTATTGGTGAGTTCAAGTCTCCTCTCAGATCAACTAATTTTAGCCGTCAGCCCACTACGTTGACAAAGTGCAGATTCAACTTCAAACGCCGAACTTTATGGAGAACTCTCGGGACTAACTAAGTTTCCTCACGATGTTCTCTTTTGCCGTTAACGCAAATGATTGATTTCTAATAGGAATCATTTTGAAAAAGCAGAGGAGCGTGCGCGATTCGCAGCCTGGATCCCCAGCATGAGAGACCGGAACCTTACCACTAATCTATTACTACTTATATGCCCCTTAGTTAATTCTGAATAGTGAGAGATCATAAGTAGTGCGTATCGTACCCTTAACAGTGGTTCTTTCGTGACGTCAAGCGCGGCTATTTCCAGTCGGATTTATAAACATCTGGGATATTTATTTCCTTGTTGTTTAATTTACAGTTCTTGGGTCTTGAGGTTAAAATTACATACTCACCCACCCATTCCAGGTTTTCATCTTAGTGGACTGCGCCAGGCTTCTAGTTCTAAAGTTACAATAAGCATATGTTTGCACGAGAACAGTGCAGACTGGCCGCTAACGTACCTTTAATACTTTTTTACAACTTACTTCGTGTGACGTTGAAATACTTGCAGACGGAATTGGCGTATGAAGGCATTTCGTTGGCTGCTTTCTTGAGGTTCGGATTTTTTTGGCTTCACCCCTTTTTATGTCCCGCTGATGGGCACAGAACTCTCCTCACAACTGGAGAAGGGTCCAGTGCGGATTGGTGAAAAAGGAGTTAGTGGCCAACCCGTGTTGGATGTTTTCAAACCGCCCATAAGGCCTCCGGCAAGGTTTCATGGTCGTTATTGGACGGCAACAACGTGGACCGGCTACTTAACGTGGTCTTTGAAGTGCGGAAGCGCCCATAAAGTTAGCCATTAACGATCACCTATCCAATTCCCGACCGCACCCGATGTTGCTTAACTTTGTAAATCGGCTACAATATACGCAATCTTATCTAATCAATAATTTCTGAGTGTTCATGTAGATTAAATCTTATAATACTGATATAGGAATTTTATGCAATGCTTTTATCGATTTCCAGATGCAGTAAAAATCTAAAGATATAAATAAGAAGGCTAAACAAGTTCAAGTAGGGTTTGCGCCCCAAGAGTTACGTATCGTTCTATAAAATTTATGTTCCTTGCGTGATAATTCCACATAGGATTTGGTATTAACGATTTTCAATTTTTTCCTTTACTTATGTGACAGCCTTTCGTGCCAAGGTTCAATTGACTATAACCACATATTTATCGATTGTAATAAAGTTACCGTGCTAAAAAATCCTGTCGTGTAGTTCAAAATACTTTACTATCATTATTGCCCCGTTGCAAGGACGTAGGACGACGGTCACGTGACGACGTAAATTCACGTCACACGCACGCAATTCATTTTATCAACTCATGATCAACTCCTTGGTACGGATCTCTAATCAGAATGAAAAGGATTAGGCCATAGACTACGACTAAGTTGGAACGCTTTGAGAATGTCTTTCTTATCACAACATCCTATAAACCAGTACACAGCAGCGGTTGTCACCGCTGTTATAAAGCAGAAATAGGTTCGGCTGTGGTACCTCCAATGACGAACCACGAAGAGTTCTATCATCTAAAATGATTATATTCGTTGTCACACCGTACCATCCGAGCGTTCCCGTATCCCCAGCAAGCCAAGTGACGTCAGCGGCCCCGGCCAGTGACGGCCACGGATCGGTTTCAATCATCGCGCATTTAACCGACAGTTATGAAATGAGAAGCGTCGGCGGCGTTATTTTTTCCCACTTGGCGCGGCGCCGCGGCGTGGGGGGGATGATACAAATGATTGGAAACATCGAACTCTGGCGCCCGGCCTGACTCAGGCCGCCGGAACAATCGGAGTGTAACCCCCTGGAGCTTCCGTAGCGACCGTGAAACGCGGAGTTGGACGGAAAATGAGTATGTATTTCGTAAATTTGAAAAAGGAAAGGATTGTAAAGCGTGTTAGATTTAAGATACTTGTTACAAAGTATTTTGAGAAAATACCTAAAAACTGTAATAAAAACTAAGTGGCTTAGTGGTATGACTTTGGCCTCTCACGCTCAACGTGGGTTCGAGGGTTCAAATCTCAGACGCGCACTTCTAATTTTGCGAAGTTATGTGCGTATTAAAATGAACTTCATGAAATTAAAATTAAAGTCACTTGCAATAATGATAAAAGGTTTTTATAATTTTATAAATGATAGCGTGTTAGCTTTAAAAGATTTGTTATAAAGTATTTTACTAAAACAACAAATAATTAGTTATATAGCTTAGTGGTATGACATCGGCCTCTCAATCTGGGGGTTCGAGAATTGAATCCCACACTTTAACACATTGACTGCGACAAACGCGCCTGTCGTTTTTTACCGTTCGCGCCACTCGTGCGGCCCGCACGCATACGGTGTGTGCCGCTGCACTGGAACACGCCTGTTGTGTTGCGCGCCGCACGGGTGGATTGTTTCGAATATTAGTTGCCGCAATCAACGTGTTAATTTTACTAAATTATGTGCATATTAGAAATTAATTATCACTTGAAATAATGATAAAGGAAAAAATCGTGAGGAAACATGCCTTAAAGGTCTCGAAGGTTTGTGAAGTCTTCCAATCCCCATCGTAATTGGTTTCTGATGAATTGGTTAAACGATCTTGCTGTCCATTTGGCAATCAGTAGTTAGTGTGCCAGTCCCCGTGTGTCATGATCTGGACACACTCTAAATAGAAGAGTGCTCTGACGTGATCACAGATATGTTACTTCCGTTGAGAAGTAAGGTAGAGTGTGGTATATAAGGCTAATTTTTTTTTTATGTTTGAAGAGTAGCAAACGAGCGTGCACGCTACCTGATGTTAAGGAGTCACTGCAGCCCTTGGACGTCCACATATAACTTAAACAAAACTGAAGTTCTATCTGAAGTCATTTGTAAAGGCGTTACTACTCTTGAGAACTATGACGATCGCCTCGCTGTAAGTGTACCCGGCAACCGCACCTCTCCAGCCGAAACACACAAACTGCTTCACGGCGGATCATGAGGCCGACGGTGGTACTTCCCCGGACGAACTATAGTTCTACCACCTGTTATTAAGGCTACATAGAAAATGTAAGTAGACTCGTGTTACGTAGGTAATATGTAAAACACATATAAGGCAAAAATAGGTGTGGCGACAACGATATTTTAAAAAGAATTGCTATTTCAAGGGCAGAATCGCACTCTATGTTGTAACGTTTATCTTGTCCCTGGAATATTATTTTCAATTTCAATGGTTTAGGTATAAGCCAATACATTTTATTTTATGTTTGAAGATAGCAAACAAGCGTACAGGCTACCTGATGTTAAGTGGTCAGTACAACCCACGGACACCTACATTTAACCTCAAACAAAACTGAAGTTCTGTCTGAGGTCGTACATAGATGCGTCACTACTCCAGAAGACTAAGATGGTCACCTCGCTGTGTTTCCGGCAACCGCACCTCTAACCGAAACACAAAAACTGCATCACGGCAGATCGTGAAGGCGGCGGTGGTACTTCCCCGGTGGAAGTACAGTTCTACCAAGTCTCAGATTAAACGTATCACTATAATATTGAATATTCTTAGCTGAACTATAAATATGTGACGTATAAAATTTATTTACGACAGTAAATTTTAAAGACTTACGGATAAATAAACTAGCATTTTGTAAAAATAAAATTTACAACACGTTTTTTACATTTCATTTGTGTATAACATTCCTGGAACTAATAGCGTCTTATTTAACGCTATATTTTACAGAATCCATCAAAAGTGAAAATTTATGTGCAGATGTAAATAACGGATTTACGTTTTTCGTTACATTCTGTAAGTGTCGTCCACGATCTGGACGCATTCAAAATAGGAGAGTTCTCTGACGTGATCACAGATATGTTACTTCCAGTGAGAAGTAAAGTAGAATGTGGTATATAAGGCTAAATAGAAAATGTAAGTAGAGACGTGTTACTTAGGTAATATTTTATCATCATTAGGAAAATATTATACCCTTCACTATTTAATATAAAATAGCTTGTTGAAGACATGTCGTGATACGCCAGGTGAAATACATTTCAACGAACAAATTGTAAGTCCCAAGACAATACAATAATGATAGGGAGTATTTTACTCAATATTATTTGAAATAAAATCTTTCAATGTAATTTACAATCTTAAGGTACAATTGCTGTTAAGGCTAAAGTTTTCTGATAAATGGTATGGTAAGGATAGTGGTATTTGTAAATAGACATTGATTTTAATATTGAAAAAAGGAGTAATTTTACATAATTTTATTTATTTATTTCAGTATTTTTTTATGTTTAAAAAGTTGCAAACCAGCATGCAGGCTATCTAATGTTAACTGGTCACTGCGACCCATGGACACCTACTCAAATAGGACTGTCCAATCTCAGATCGTACGCAGATGCGTCACTGAGGACTAAGGCGGTTACCTCACTGTAAGTGTGCCGCAACCGCACCTCTTCAACCGAAACAATAATTGCGTCCTTTGCTTCCCATCTCTAAATTATGATTTAAATATGGTTTATAATATGCAATGCATGGAATTTTCCAAGAATGAGGTATGACTTTAATATTATATTAACCGATAACTAAGTTTGGAATCAACTGATAAAATTGTAAATAAAATAGTCTGCTATTTGTAGGTATATAGCTATATGACATGATCCTTATTAGTTTCATGCGGGTTCATATTTATTTACATTTCACTTGTTTGTCTCTGTTTGAAAATTTTAATCCATTTTTAAATCCAGAATTTCAATAATCCGACAATTTCTGCTGATATTATAATTTAAAAAATATAATGTCATTACTTACATAACTGAATTGCATGAAATTTGTATCAATGACTTAAACATTTCATTCAGATAACATACACCGTACCTAGACGGTTTTATCGGATTGGTGTGATTGATGATGAAAAATGTAATAATGCCAACAAATAAAACAACAAACAAACACACATCGCACAGGGAATATATAAACATCGATGTAAACATAAAAAATATAGCGCGCGGCGCCCCGCGGCTTGCGTAGATCATAACCGATCAACGAAGTTAAGCAACGTCGGGCGCGGTTGGGAGTTGATAGGTGACCGCTAGTGTCTAAATTAGATGCGCGCTTCCGTGCTTCGGAGGGCACGTAAACCTGTCGGTCCCGGTTGTTATAATTAGTAAGCACTCGTTAAACCTGGTCGGAGGCTTTCTGGGCGGTGTGAAAGCATTTGGCACGAGTTGGCCACTATCTCGCATCTCCACCAATTCTAATTGGAGCAGCGTGGTTGAATATGCTCTAGGTCTTCTCCAGTTGTGGGAAAAGACCCGTGCCTAGCAGTGGGGCATAAGAAGGGTTGGAACCACAAACAAACTGACAAATATACTAATAAAATTGTAACTCTCCTCTGGTCTTTTTGTACACGACGAAAAAATATATTAGCCACAATAAATATTGAAATAAGCCTTATATTAATATTAATTCCTCTTAATAGCCTCCTAGGTTCCTTAGCATTTAAAGAAAAGTTTAACTCGCCTCAATACCGGGACTAAAGGAGATCTTGAGTATTTCCGGGATAAGGAAGGGAACATCAAAGCTAGTATTCCTTGTAACTATAGCGCTGTTCCCAACTACACAGTTGAGCTCCATACAAACCCCTAGAACAGTTGAAACTCTTAACAATTTCCCGGACAAAGTATAATTCGCCAAGGCGGGTATTTCTATCGTATATTCTACAATACAGCAATATTGTTAGATGTGGGGTATAACAGGGGTACTTGAAATTGAGTCGCCCTACCCTTCGAACCTTTGTACCCTATGGCATTGTCGACACAGGAGAATCGTCTCGAGAATACCCTCTTTGCTCTAACGGATCCTCCAGGAGGTAACCACCCTTCGGATTATTAATATTTCTTCATCATAATTTACCTAACATTAATTAAAATAAAATAATATAATGAGGAACCTCCTGGTGGTCGGAGGACACCGACTCGAGGAGCTTCTGCAGATGTGGTCTGCCATCATTTGGTTGACTGTGGAAGAGCGTGACACTTCTGATATGATGACTGTTGGTCAGGTAAAGCAGTCGACATAGTACAACCACATACATAGTCCCATGCTCCAATTCCCTTAGTCAGCACGCTTGTACACACGGAATGCCAGTTGGATCACAAAGTCTGTATATAAGTGTAGCGTAGGACAATCTAATTTTTTCGTTACGTTCGACCTTTATTTGGTAGATTGTAGCTTTAGCGGTTCAAGACATACGACAGTGTGAACGGACGCTAATAGCGAGTGAGTAGGTATACTTTTTACGCCATCCAAGGCCAACGCACGCTTATTACGACCAGCACCGACAGATATCGCCACGTCACAGAATTACAGATAAAACATTTAAACGCTGCGCAATATAAATAAACACGAACACAGTACGTACTGGTATAATGACGGCCATTTGCAATGCTTTTGGCGTTCTGTACATATATTTAATGGTGGTAGAACCATTTATAGTTCGACTCATAAGGCCCCACTACCTTACTCTACTACTTACTCTTTTCTGTTTTACAATAACAGTGGTAAACGGGAATATACTCTGATTAAAGGGTGCGCAAAGGACCCTTTAAGCAAAGCATCACTTTGCGAGATGTTCCGTGTAGCAATTTATGTGTTTCGGTTGGAGAGGTGTGGTCGCTGAACACTTACACATCACCACGCATCTACGTACGACCTAAGACAGAACTTCAGTTTTGCTCGACGTTACATGTGGGTGTCCATGGGCTGCAATGGCCACTTAACTTCGGGCAGTCTGCAGGCTCGTTTGCTACTGTTTAAACAAAAAAAAATACTTATCAGGATTCCACATCTGCGGCCGATGTACGGTCCTATCCTATTAGGGGTTCATTACTGCTCATGCAGATGCTCATGGGCGGTAGTGGCTACATACCATCCAGTGGACAGCATGCTTGTTTGCTACGTCTATGTCTTGCTATGTCTTGTCAGATTGATTGGAATAAAAAGAAAAAAAATAGCACATATCAGAAAGCGTTTTTTTCACACCATAGACATGACATCTACATGTCGAAAGTGTGTATATAAAAACAGTAGCGTAATCAAATATATCGTTGTGTGAAGAGCAATTAAAATCAAATGTAAATCTTTACTTATTTAGACAGATGAACAATTTCAATTTAATTTAAAGATACACAGTTTGACGTCTCGTATATTGACTGCGTTTGGAACCCTGTTGCCGGTGTGCCTAATCCGGCTGACCAGTTATGTTACCTACACAATGATACTATAAAAAGTAAGTTTTATTTTTACCACATCACGTTCAACCTCCTTTGAGCAAAAACCGTGCTGTCGGTGGCGTGTGACTCGGCAGTCAGGCTTTATTGCCTGTACGTATTTATGGGCAACTTTACTGTTTCCACACCTACAATATTGGCAGGTGTAATAAAGTACTGAAAAGCAATATACCTAGTGGTGAGATTTCGGCTTTTTATGCTAAGGGTCCGTAGTTAGAATCTTAAG
>DWKL01000592.1:0-18029 GCA_018249415.1 Phareas burnsi | reverse complement strand
AGCCGGTCGCCTCGCTGTACTTGTGCCCGGCAACCGCACCTCTCCAACCGAAACACATAGACCGCTTCACGGCGGACCATGAATATACAATGCCTCACTATTTGGTCGTTTTCGTATGAATGTTTCACTACAACGTGTTCTATCGTCTTCAACACTTTGACTGCGGCAAACGCAACTGTCGTGTTCTGTCCGAGCCATCCGTGCGGCCCACACGCATACTGTGCGTGCCGCCATACAAAAACACGCCTGTAGTGTTGCGCGCCGCACGGGCGGATTGTTTCGTATATTAGCCGCCGCAGTCAAAGTGTTAACACTCTTAGCCTGTAGTCGAACGATTGCCGTCAAAGTCGATAATGTACCAAGAACCCAAGAGCGCTCAGTTAACGGCCGTTTATAATCGTAGTATCGATTCGTTTCGTCGGGGTCTCCTCGGTCTGTTCGTGTCTTTTGAATTTTTTAACGATTCGAGGCGATATTTATTATCTTTCACGGCTTTTCACAGCTCGCCTTTCTACTGTTTCGTTATGGGTTTCGTGATGATGCTGACGTTCGGGATTGTGTGACGCGTGTCGAATTTTTAACGAATACGTTAGAGCGATATTGGAACGGGTTCGACTTAGTTGTTCATTTATGGTCGTTTGATAAATTTTAACGATAGGATATGTGGTTGCCGGACGCACTTACATTATTGAGGCGACCATCTTAATCCCCAGGAGTAGTGACGCATCGACGTACGACCTCAGATAGATGTTCCGTTCTAGTTGAGATTAGATGTCGGTGTCCATGTGCTGAAGTTACCACTTAACATCAGATGGTCCGCACACTAGATTGCTACTCTTTTAACGTAATTTCTATCAGATTATTTTCTAACAGATATTTTAGAGGGGAAAAATGACCTTTGCAAGGAATAGCACTCCATGGTGTGACTCCAGGTCCATCATCTATAATAAAGCTGAAGAGTTTGATTGCTTGTTAGGCTATTTATTAAGAAAAGTTTAAGGATATGCAACACAGTAACACAATGCGATTTTTATGAGCGGAACAATTAACATGCAAATTTAGGCAAAAAAATATGCTTAATGAGACTGAACATGTGGATGCAGACAGGCGGTGCGGCCAGTGGTTCCTATTCACGCGGACGATGTCGCGGGCATCAACTAGTGTGCTGTAAAAAATAACAATTCATTCTCAGTATAGTCCGTCGTCCGCATAACATATGGATTGCTCGGAATGAAACGAAATTTATTGATTAGACGATTTAAATTTTCTTAACTACAAAATACATTAGATATACATATATTATATATTCGCAATGTGGTCGCGCAAATTATTAAGGGAATGATGACATGAAAGTGATAAATTAAGTCATTATGTTGTTATGACGTCACAATTAGATAGTAGAGCCAATGTAGAGCGTGTCTCAATTTATGCATGTAATCAAACGCAATTACGATAATTAATAATGTTGAAAGAGGTCTTGTAAACAATTGAAGTATAGAGTCGATAATGCAATTAATCGGTTTATTATAATTATAACACTTATCCACACACACTACATTAGTAGAGATTATGTAGCGTGTAGAGTATATGAATAGAGCCTATAATATTATAAATGCGAAAGTTGGTCTGTTTGTTACATTTTCACAGTTAAGCCGCTAAAGCAATTTCGATAACATTTGGTAATTTGGGTTGATGATGATGATGATGTCTGGGTGTTTGTGTACTTATCTTTGTGTATCTATCTCAAGTGGAAGCCTAGGCTCCCACGCATATAGTTGAGTAAAAACCTTTTATAGTTTATTATATAGATTAGCAGATAGTAGAGCGTAAATTATGCTCAGATAAACTTACTACGAACAGATCAACGGCAAACTTTGTATTATGCGAATCGAAATAATAAAGGAGTTAAGGAGATAAGTAGGACTATGGCTTAGCTTAAAACTGTAATATTATAAGGGGTACAACCCTAGTTCGCTTGGGAAGGTATCACCGCCGCCCTCACAATCCGCCGTGAAGCAATTATTGTTTCGAACTCCAGTTTTTGTTTCAGATTAGTGTCCATGGGCTTCATTGACCACTTAACATCGGGTGGCCTGCACGCTTATTGCTATTTTTCAAACAAAAAAAAACATAAAAAATAGTTAAAAAACCGGCTTTATGCTAAAAGCGTTATCTGCCATTCATCCTTTAAGATAAAAATAAAACATGGTTGGCGGTAATACAATTTTAAACAAAATATGTAAATAAATTAAAGAAATGCAATATAACAAATAAAATTTTAATATGGAGTTCGTAAAATGTTTCCAGTGGTAGCCTAGTTAAGGTTAAGATTCCGGGCTCTCATACTGTGGGTCCGGCTTCGATCCGGCACGCATCTCTGATTTTATGAAGTTATGCGCGTATTAGAAATTAATTATCACTTGCTTTAACGGTGTTCCTTCAACATGAGGAAACCTGCATACCTAAGAGTTCTCTATAAAGTTCTTGGTGGTGTGTGAAGTCTATCAATCGGCATTTGACGAACGCGGTGAACTCTGGCCTGACCCTTCTCATTCAGTGAGGAGACTTGTACCCAGCAGTGGGATATTAATGAGTCGGATGATAATGAAAAATTTGAAAAGATGAAATAATATAATACACGGAGTGGACACGTAAACCATACGCAAACTGTTATCCAATATGTCTGAGGTTGGTCGTGACTCTGCGGTTTGTAGTTGGATTTTATAGTAGATAATACATTCCTGCCTTCCACCTAGCTCGACTGTACATAAACGATGTAACACGGCTTTCACACTCGTAGCACCACACTAGGATACCCTGTGTCGTGGGTGCCATGGACACATCCAAAGACGAATACTCAAACACCTAGACCCAGAGCTTAAATCTAAATTATTTATTTAGATGTCTGTCTGGCCGGGAATTGAACCCGAACACTCAAGGTGTCAGACCGGTCGTCGACATAGTTTGATAGGATTATCTTTCCTTATACATATATCTGCGACCCATTAAAGGCCCAATGTTGGGTATGTATAGCTCCATTGAGGGGAGAAAGGAAAATCTATTTTTATTGAAGAAAATAGGTTTATACTATGTTCACTTGTTGTGTCTATTTTGTGTACAAAAAAAATAGGGTAATTATTGTTTTAGAAATATAAAAAAAAAAATAAGAATTCCGTACAAACTTGATAGTAATCGCAAGAAAAATAATGTAAATACAAATTTACGGTGTCCGAATTTATCCTATAAGATTTTGATTTCTTTTCCGGATTGCTTCTTGCCAAATGATTGTAGGTCAACGGGAAGTACCCTTTAGCCTTGGATTCCCTTGGGAGTGTCGAAACATGCGACATAACCGGCCGTATGTTTTGATTGCGTTGACTTAGAAGCTTGATTTGTTCATACCTCGAAGGGATTGCAGATCTGAGTATATGATATTCATTTCAACTTGTTATCTACACGCGTTCCTAGAAAGGGTCTTGACCGACAGGCAGACGGACTGCGAAGTGATCCTATAAAAGTCAAAAATATGTCACATCTTTGCTACAATGTGAATTGTATGAACTGAAACCAAAAAAAACCAAAAACCTCTATATCTCTCGCTCGATATTTTTATGATATTAACTTTCTTCTTCTTCTTAGTCGTTTCCTCATGTCTGAGGGTCGTGATCGCCAAACATTTTCGTCTCGACATATCCCCACTAAGTTGTTCTATCTTGCGACAGGCATATAGAGCCATGTACGTTGGTATTAACAGACGGTTGTTTATTATTACTATTAGAACAGTATTATTATTACAGAAGATCCTTTTGCCCTATTATTTTGTCGGCACAACCTCTGACTTTATGAAATCATGTTTATTTGTTTTTTTTTTATATTTGAAGACTAGCAAAGGTGCGTGCAGGCCACTTAATGTTAAATGGTCACTGTAACCCATGGACAACCACATCTAAGTTATCTACTACACCATGCTCATCATCTAAGAGGACTGTCTGCTGACCCCTATCTGAGGTCAGACTAAGACAGCCGCCTCACTGTAAATGTACCCAACAACCTCACTTCTGCAACCGAAACACGAGAACTGTCTCACGGCGGATTACGAGGGTGGTTATCTATCCGGTCGAACTATAGCTCCTTAAACTGGATCAATCCTTAACAAACCGTTTATTGTTATTCCAGTTTCCATCACCAGTGATTACATTGTCGAGTCAACTGTTGACATTGCCGCCGTTATCAGCCGTGCCCCGATTCGTGACACTAGTGTCCCCGATCTCGCGACATAAATCAGTTCTATTGATGATTCTGCGTTGTCGATACGATCTACCGGAATTTATTGCCCATTTCTTGTTTTGTGTGCGGATACTTCGTTATCGGAAAACGCTTTGGTGTTCGCATTGCGTTATCGTTGTTTTCAATTTGAGTCTCTACGCATCTCTTGTGATGCTCGTTTGCAAGTTTAGTGTCTGCGAAGTCTTTAACAATGTGTTGTTTAACGCCAGGACCATTAAATTTTATGTACGAAACGATTTATGTGCCTACATATATGATAGCTTCTATAGTTGCTTTATGCGATTTACGATAAGTTTTTCAATTTCAACGTTATTTTGAATAAGGTTTAGCCGACACTCGTTCGCGTTGAAAACTGTATTCAATTCGACTTTATCGAAATCCAAAAAGCTCAAACAAGTGATTTGCAAACGAACTGCGGTCGCGTCTAGCGTGAAGCTAGCGTAGCGTGTTTTCGAGGAGAGGTACAAGGACATAGTCAAGATAAATCCTCAAACTATGCGCCACCGAGTCCTGCCACTGTTGGCGCCGATGTTTCTATCAAAGCTGTGGAGGAGACGACGGCGCGCAAAAGCCATCGAGAGGTTACACGGGGTATGGTATGAATCCACCCAGTCGTCCCATTTAACCTTTTGATAGACCCGTTCAGTGTTCATCGATTTATACTGCACGATACTCTTTGTTTATGCTAGTTCCCTCTTTGGATTTAGTCTTTCTAAAGCTCTTTCTTACATTTCTATCCTCCCTGCGCTTCTACTTGACGATCTGCGTGGCGCAGCGATTATCATACCAGTCTGATACGCAGAGAGTACCGGGTTCGATTCTCGGCCAGGCAGACATCTAATTTGTGAATTTAGATTTCAGTTCTGGGTCTGCGTATTTGTATATTAGTCTTGTATGTGTCATTGGCATCCACAACACAAGGTAGATATCCTAATGTGGAACTATGAATGTAAAAATAATTTGTTTGTTTGTACTAACTTGTGCAAGGTATTTTGGTATACGTTTTCACGGTTTATGGTAGCGCTCGGTTTGGACATTTTTATATTTCTTTCCCATGTGTTTTTATTCTCTTCATATATCTTATTTATTCAATTGCCATTATTATTTGTCACGTGTATTTCTATATGTATAAAGTCAACTGCTATCATTAATAAATTAATACGTATTCATTTGCAATTATTATGAATTTTTATTTTGGCTTTAGCACCTCTTTGCATAAATACATCTGAACTCAAAACCTCATGCGTAAGAAACGCAATTCTTTCATCTTATCTAATACAAACATTGGTTTCTTGACCTCCTTCCCTTGCGTCTATCTTGCGGTTTGCTAGTTCGTTCACCCCGTTGTTTTCCCCGGACCCGTTGGCTAGGGTCCCACCCTGACCTGATTTACTGTTATGCGAATGTGTCCCGGGAACTATTACGTTTAACGCGCGTAACTTAGCTTCTGTGCTACAAGTAATATTATGAGTTTTTGAACTTTCCATTGTTGCTATTTCGTGATTTTTACGGCATTCCTTTTATAGGTTGGCAATGATTTTTTATAGTCGTTGATTTTGGTAGTTAAAGTATGAGGAAATGTAATAATTATTTTTGTAATATCAGGTTTTGTTTACTTTGGGGTTGGTGTTTTTTTATGTGACAAGAACAGCAAAGGAGCGTGCAGGCCACCTGATGTTAAGTCGTCACTGCAGCCCGTGGACACCTACATCTAAGTTCAAACAGAAGTCAAGTGCTAACTAAGGTCGTACGAAAATGCGTGTCGCTACTCCCGGCTAGTAGTAGTCTCTATTTTTTTTTTAAATATATTTAAAAATACTGAAGAAATACGCAATTATGTTCACCGTCTTACATGGAAATTAATAGCACCAGATCATGATCATACTGTCCATTATTGATAATGTTATCAATAATTGATTATTACTGTTCTACTAATTGGCAATAATCTATTTCTACTAAGAGTAACAAGTACTAAGAGTAACAAGAGTAACAAGTAACAAGTAAGTTTTTAACATTGGTCGCTTGCGAATTGATGATAGATTTTACACATACACGAGAACGTTAAGATGAACTCTTAAGTACGGTAGATTTACTAAAACTTTTCCTTCACTGTTAAAACAAATGTAAATTCATTGTTGGCGACTAGCTTGGCGCGGCGGTTACCTTATCGATTTTACACGCTGTGGCTTCCGGGTTCGATTCCCGGCAAGACATAGACATTTAATTTAGATTTATCTTCTAGGTATGGGTGTTTGTATGTCCCCCCATAGTTTGTATGTGTTTGTGACACTCACGTCATAGGTTATCTTATTGTAGGGCTATAAGCTTAGAAAGCGTTCATTATTAAATTTTTTTGTGACTTACAATTTTTGAGCAAGAAAGAAAACTGGAATCTTTAGATTTCACTGGTCTATTGTTATTATATAAAAAAAAAATCTAAGGTGTGAATAACGAACGACCAGCGTCAGCTTGCGAGCCCAAAATTCACTTCGCTATGCTTATCAGCCTGTCATCAAATTATGAAATTGTTATATTTATCCAAAAAAATATTCGTGCGTCAAACCCCTCACGATCTTGACCTTTTAATGCGACCAACTAAAATATTATCGGTCAATGCTTTGGATGTTTGTAAGTACGTACTAAATGTGAATTAATAATATCATTGACGGTGTGATGCAAAATATTATTAATTTTTATTTATTTTCTTCGGAGAGCATATAACCCTGCGGCTCGTTGATCAGGACAGGGGCATCTGTCATCGACCTCAAGTAACACAGCCCTATTTGAGGTCGATTACATATGTCCATGGATGACAGTGACCGACTGTATGTAGCTGCCAATACATAAGAAGGTAGCATTTTTGTGAGGTAGTGGTGATAAAAATACTTTATGTAAAAAAAATATATGCGGCTTATTAATTTAATTTGTTATAAATTTGCTTTGAGAGATACATATAACAAACTACACTTCTAACTGGTCAACAAGAGCGGCCCACAGCTGCCTGGTTATTGTTCCCCTTGCGCCACCTGTCGACCTAAACGACGCCTTTCGATTTCCTGTGATTGCATGAAAGCACTACAGAATCGTGGTAACCCCATCAGCAATCTAAACCTATTGTTATATTGAACACGCAACGCGCTGTGCGCCCTCTGCGTACAGAAATTTTATTTATATTTAGCCTTATTTATCAATCTTATATTTGATTCTCAGCGCAAGCTCCAAGCAAATCATCGACGCTTGTAAATAGTAAACAATAAATAAACAACAATGGAAAACAACCAGAACAAGCCGGTTGAGCAATTACTGCACGATTATACTCTCGAGCGTTGTGATTAGTTTACGATAGCCGATAACGATTTGTGCACGCAGCCGATAATGGGTATTACGCATAGATGAACAGCCGTCGAGGTAAATGCGGTTCCCGATCGACGGATCGAATGATTGATTGGCATAATTTGAATTTCGTACGTTTTTGATATTAGTAATGTGAGTTTGAATGTGTTAGACCTCTGTGACGCTCGCCAGCGGCAGATCCACGCTTACCCCTCCTAGGAGTTAGGTATTACATCTCTATGATGTTCGCCAGCGGCGGATTCACGCCTATCTCCTTGTGCCTTCTAGTAGCAGTGCAGCCCTGTTGTGTTGTGGTTTGAAGGGTGTGGTAGACAGTGGTATTGTAGATGCTAGAACTATATTCGGTACCACCGCCACACGTCCGTTCCGCCGTGAAGCAATCCTTGTGTTTCGGTCGGTCGGTGTGGTTGTCGGGTGCAATTACAAACGAGACGAGCGTCTTCGTTCTCAGGTGTAGTGACGCATCTATGCACGACATCAGACTGGGCGTCAGTCCTGTGTAATGTTAGTTTTGGGTGTGCATGGACTTTTATTTTTAATTACGCTTATGATTCTCGTTATTCAATAATATATATACAATATAAACAATTAGGAATCTGCATTGATTTCATATTTCACGTTTGGGATCTTCTGTATGTTCTGTTGTACAACGATTTGATACTGCATAACAGAACATCACGTCCCGGAATATATGTCAAGATGTCGAAAATGTCTCCTTTATGTCGACACACAACCGGCATGCAAGACCAGTCGTGTTTCATAAAGGAAAATTTGATTTTCCCATAACTGTACCTGAAAGACGATGATGGTGCGACCAGATAGAGTTGGGTTGCGCATGGACTGCAGGGATCTCTTAACATCAGATGTCCTGCACGCTCGTTTGATACTTCATCTCACATATATTATATATATAGTTTGCAACGCAATATACAAGCTCCATCGAGTTTGGTGGCGAACCTGAAAAGGATTACACGGGATAGAAAACTGTAGTCGTGAAGTGAAGAATGATATCGATTCGTGTGGCGTCGCTCTTATACTGTACGACAGGGATTCCTAACCTGAGATAGATATGCAGACAAAATAAAACTAAAAATAGAAATGTAGATAAAGATAAAAAAAATTATAACAGATCTATGTGAATTTTGCAAATAAGAGTATAAGGGCTTTTTTTTGTATTATTTATAAGGATCCGCAAATGGTTATAAAGCGGGACTCGGGGTCCGTGCTAGAAAAAAGGTTGGGAAATCCTGTTATACAATTTTATTATCGCGCGAAACGAATCGTGTGCACGAAGCCTAACATGGCGTAAATTAATTCGCTATTAACTTCAATGCGTAACTCGTGTTTTTTGTTACATTGCAGAGCGCGTCGGAGACGTCGGCGGGCGCGGGCGGCGGCGGCACGGCTGGCGGCAGCGCGCGCGTCTCCTCGCGGTCGAGGACCTCAGAGGAGCCCCATATTGGTCAGTTGTAATTTTCTTTTTTAGACGATCCGTGTAACGCAGCGGTCACCGTACCAGTCTGACACTCAAAGGGTTCCGGGTTCGATACCGGCCACATCTAAACGATTTAGGTTTCTGTTCTGGGTCTGGGTGTTTGAGTACTCGTCGTTACGTAATTAAAATGTAACGATTTAGTAAATAGTTTAAGAGAGTTTAGTAGAGAAGCGGAGGACAGCTATTATTCAATAAAAAATCTTATGAAGGTATCGTGGCTCTTAAGAATCTTATTAATAACTTTATGTATGACTTACATATGAATATCCATTCCGAGACGATATTACCTTAAATGTTTCGATCGCCTTAAAATGTTTCAATAGCTAAGTACATCTTCTTTTGAGTATATACTCAGTTTGGCCAAGTTATTTTCTTATGTACCTGATTTCAAAACAAAAGGTGAATGCTTGGATTTGGTACATAGAATTGTTTTTTTTTTATGTTTGAAGAGTAGCAAACGAGTGTGCAGACCACCTGATGGTAAATGCTCACTGCAGCCCACCACATCATCCACATCTTACCTCAAACAGGATCGAAGTCCTATCTGAGGTCGTACGTAGATATGTTTCTATTAGCGGGGACTAAGTTGGTTGTCTCACTATAGGTGTACTCGGCAACCGTACGTCTTTACCCGAAACACATGAATTACTTCACGGCGGATCACGAGGGCGGCGGTGGTATCTTCCCGAACTAACCATAGTTCTGCCACCTTCTATATTTTCAGTTTGGTCATGTTATTTTCTAATAGGCACATGACCAACAACAGAAGTTGGAAGCTTGGAATTAATACACAGAATTGCCGTTTAATCTTAGTTGATTAGTATAGAACTCGTATTGAATGTGGTGGAATGTTTTGTGAGTTGACTCCAGAGACATCACCTTCTCATTTATCCCTGTCCTATAACGACAGTTTTAAACGCTGTTATATATTATCGACGTTTGAATAATATAATAAGGGAGACGCACACGAGATATTACAACTTAGACCTAAAGATTTGTTTGCTACATATTATGACAATTAAAATGCTACTGTCAACATATCCATGTTCACTATTTTCAGGCAAGTACAAGCTTCTGAAGACGATCGGCAAGGGCAACTTCGCGAAGGTGAAACTCGCCAAACATGTTCCAACGGGCAAGGAGGTCGCGATCAAGATCATCGACAAGACCCAGCTCAACCCTGGCTCGCTACAGAAGCTGTTCAGAGAGGTGAGCCGTCTGTGACAAATATAAACATATATAAATGAAATTAGAAGCAAAATACCTTACAAAAATGTATTAATACATTGTCTGCGGCGCTAATATTCGAAACAATCCACACGTGCGGCGCGTAACTCAATAGGCGTGTTCCAATATGGCGGCACAAATAGTATGCGTGCGAGCCGCACGAGTAGCGCGGGCAGTAAAACAGACAGGTGTGTTTGCCGCACTCAATGTCTTAAGCAGATTATTTGTATATCGAGTCAATTCAGAGCATACAAATTGTATAGCTTGTACTATGACTTTTTATATCTGAGAACAGTAGCACACGAGCATGCAGGCTACCAGATGTTAAACGGTCACTGCAGTCCACGGACAACCACATCTAATCTCAAACAGGACTGAAGTCCTATATGAATATGAAGTCATACTTAGATGCTTACTCCTGAGGACTAAGATGGTCGCCTCGCTGTATGCGTATCCGCAAATACAGGAATTGCTTAACGGCGTATTATAGTAGTGGTGGTGGAATCATCTCGGACTAACTATCTATTAAAATTCCCATTAAATGTTTTTTTCTAATTCCAGGTGCGGATAATGAAAATGCTTGACCACCCGAACATAGTGAAATTATTCCAGGTGATCGAAACCGAGAAGACGCTGTATCTCGTTATGGAATACGCGTCCGGTGGTGAGGTGAGTACAATAACTGTGTTGAATAAAAATTTGATGCTGAATATACATCAGTACTTGGCATCAGTAATCTAGAAATAATTTATTGCTCACTTGAAGATCCACAGAGAAAAGGCCAGTAAAGTCCTTGACATTTCGGAAAGAAATTAAACTTTAATAAAATTAGTAGTAGAAATGTAGAAAATATACGATTCAAAAGGTTTACGAAACGCTAATACCTATTCTAGAATACCTCGGGCTGTAGGAATGTTGATAACTGATATCATACCTAACATCAAGAAGTTCATGTTTAGCGATACTCCGAACTCCTCCAAACAGTGATAGCCTAGTGATTAAGATCTCGGCTTCTTACACCCGAGGTCTGGAATTCAAATCTTGCATGTACCTCTTTTTCGAATAGACCTATTACTTGCTACTACTTATCATTTGCTTTAAAGGTGAAGGAAAACGTGAGGAAACATACACAACTGAGAATTTTCTGTAAGATTCTCGAACGTGTGTGAAGTCTACCAATCCGCACTTGACCAGAGCGGTGTACTATGGCCTGACTCTTCCCGTTTTGAGAGGAGACCCGTGCGCACACCCAGCCCAGCAGTGGATTAGTAATGGGTTGATGATGATGATGACGATGATGATGATAAGGATGACGATGATGACTATTATTTTCATATCATTATAGGTGTTCGATTACCTGGTGCTTCATGGTCGCATGAAAGAGAAGGAAGCGCGGGCGAAGTTCAGACAGATCGTATCGGCGGTGCAGTACTGTCATCAGAAACGAATCATTCACAGGGATCTTAAGGTACGTTACATTGTTAATATTTGCTACCGTACATTATAAATAATAACTAACGATTAATATTGAAAACTTTATCGACATCAGCGGCATCTTGTAAAAAAATCCTGAATACTGATGGCCCGCGTCGCTCAGCGGTAACCATACCGGTCTGACACGCGGAATTTGATTCCCGGCCGGACAGACATCTAAATGAAGAATTTCTGTTTTGGATCTGGATGTTTGTGTATTCATCTTTGTATGTGTCCATAACAACCGTAACACAGGGAATCCGAGTGTGGCCCTCCAGACATTACTAATATTACAAAATGTTAATAAGATATCTTGTGATGAATTGTTAATGTTCATCGGCGCTAGTAACAAATAGAGAGGTCCCACAATAGAACCTTGTGTAACTCCATTCTTCGTTTTATTTATTTCAGTCTTTTGTCCTAAAATATATGCATTTATGGATATGCAACTACTGAACTATTATCCAAATTTTAAGTAATAAGGATTGTTAATACAGTCTGTTCTTTTAAATAAATCCTAATTGCATTCGTTTATAAAACTTTTTACAAGGTCATTGTGTCGAAAGGCATTATCTCTGTATCAAATTTGTAAATTTTTGAAAGTGGATCTCATGTACGTGTGTAAATCTTATCTTTAATTTTAATTGACGTCTTCATAGTGCAGCGGTACTATACTGGTCAGACACACGCACAGGGTTGGATTCCCGGACAGGCAGGAACATTTCTGTTCTGGGTCTGGATGCTTGTGCTCTCGTCTTGTATATGCCCATAGCATCCACAATACGGGATCCTAGTGTGCAGCTATGAGTGTAGAAAGCGTTAATAATTTAATTTTAAATAATAAGTTTAATGTATGACCCTTCAATAATTGCATTAACTACAATTTTATTTATAATTTTTAGTTTATGCAACAGTTTATAATGCAATTAACATTATTGATAAATTGTCTGTATTATGGTATTTATTTGTTCATATATCTCACGATCATCTGTTGAGCATTATTCTTAGTTACAATCGTTAAGTAGCTCCGACTTAACCTACACGTAAACGTTACCAATTCTAGGCTGAAAATCTCCTGTTAGACGGCGAGATGAACATAAAGATAGCCGACTTCGGGTTCTCGAACGAGTTCACGCCGGGCGCGAAGCTGGACACGTTTTGCGGCAGCCCACCGTACGCCGCGCCGGAGTTGTTCCAAGGTTCGTGGGACTGTTAAACCTCTTCTTATCCAATTACGGCGAAGAAGAAAGGAAGGGATATGTTTTTAGCAGTCTATGTGTGGTTGTATATGTATGTATGTTCCACCGTATAACCAGTGTAGCCTAGTGGATAAGACTCTGGCCTCCCGAGCTGGGTGTGCGGCGTTGGAATCCCCCACACACTTCTAATTTTTCGAAGTTATGTGCGTGTTAGAAAATAATTTTACTCATTTTAACGTCGAAGGAAAACATCGTGGGTAACCTCACACATTTGAGAATTCCTTGTAAAGTTTTCAAAGTTGTGTGAAGTTTACCAATCCGCACTTGGCCAGCGAGGTAGACTATGGCCTGCCCCTTCTCACTCTAAGAAGAGACCCGTGTCCTGAAGTGGGACATTAATGAGTTGATGATAATGATGATATTCCACCGTAGCTCCTAAACTACGCATTCAATTTTTTTTTGTTATTGTTTTTATTGTAGTAGGGTTACCGTTTTTTAAACTTTATTGTTTATATTCCATAGAAGTAGGAAATGGAGTTATAGCCGTATCTGTTGGTCAGTGCCATCAATGGACATCTGTAAGCAACCCTTAGTAGGATAGGAGACCTACCTGAGGTCAGTCACAACGCGTTGCTACCCCTAAGGAATTGGTTCAGGACAAAATTTGAGTGTTACCTGAGACCGGTCACAGATGCCTCACTACGCCTGAGGACTCGGTTGGAACGCCTCGAGGAAATGTCACAGCCTTACTAAACTCTTCAAACCATAAAATTGCAGCCACAACACTGCAGTTGAAAAATAGAAATAGGTGCGGCCATCGTTGACCCATCGCTAGTCTGAATAATTGTTCATGTGTCTGTCCGTCAGTTTGAAAGAATCCCACTCGAGTCAACTCGAGTTAAGCGCAACTCGAGTTAAATGGAGTTGATCCATCTCTTATCTGAATCGTTCTTGTGTCCGTCTCCTCCAGGCAAGAAGTACGACGGGCCCGAGGTTGACGTGTGGTCGCTGGGCGTGATCCTGTACACGCTTGTGTCCGGCTCGCTGCCCTTCGACGGCTCCACGCTGCGGGAGCTGCGCGAGAGGGTGCTCCGCGGGAAGTACAGGTGAACGGCGGGAAGGGGGGTGGTCTAAACGTTACTCGTACGGTAGCTGCGACTTGGTAAGGTTGTCCACGCTATGCCAGTGGGATAAAGAGGAAGAATAAGGGGTGAGGGGAGGGTTAATCCACAGCAAAATGACCCACAAAAGGAGATAATTCAGCATCGAACCACTTTTTTTATTTTTTTTTTATTTTGGGAAGACCGTATGACTGACCGTATGACCGTGGACTTCCCAAAATAAACATCTCAGTATCATACCACTGAGCTACAACTAATCCAAACAAAACATAGAGTACCATACCGTAAATGTTACAGTACGATTTCAGATAGGACTTTAGCCCTATTTAAGATCGCATGTGGGCATTTATGGGCAGCATTGACCACATAACATCAGATGGCCTGCACGCTCTTACTTTTCAAACATAATACATGTATATGTATTCCTATAACTGATTCCTTAACTTATCCTGTCGCCAGAATACCGTTCTACATGTCGACCGATTGCGAGAACCTACTGAAGAAGTTCCTGGTGCTGAATCCGGCGAAGCGGGCGTCGCTCGAGAGCATAATGCGCGACAAATGGATGAACACCGGCTACGAGGAGGACGAGCTGCGGCCCTACGTGGAGCCGCAGCAGGACTTCAAGGACCACAAGCGGATAGGTCAGTGGGGAGGGCCGGGTTTTAAGTTCATATTTATATGTTAAGTGTTAAGAGAAAAAGGAGATGATAATGTATTCGAGATAGGGCTGCTGTACACGTATGCGAAGATGTAAGGAAAGACATGAAGATATATGCAAAGTTGCTTGCAAAGACAAAAGAAAAAAAGAAAATTGATAATATGAAAATTAAAAAAGAAATTAGAATGACGTTAGACAAAGAGAACTTAGCTAAATAATCATATATCTGAATGAGTGGCTACATGTTCTTTGGTGTATTATTGTCCGTTGATATGTCTGTTCTCGCTGCACCATAATGTAATCAAAAATTCAGTTTGTTTTAGATGCATCGCGGAATATACTTTAGTTCGTTATCTTCATTCGTAGCCATAACTTAGTTCGCGGACCAACGTTTGGGATTTAATGGAATTATTGACAGTGAGATTCGGAGAAAGTTTAGAAAAAAAATAGAGCACATATACAGTCGTCGATGCGTATCGAGTTTTTTTTTGTACTTAGTCATTTTTATATATTTGGTTTACATTGCCTGAAGAAGGTAGGATGGATAAGCTCGGACCACTTTACGGTGTGCAGACGGACAGTCGGAGCTATGTGGGTTAAATGAGGCCCTAAGAATATTTGGCCCTGGTATACATTTTGAACAAAAAAATAGAGAAAAATGACCAATTTAGGTACGAAATTACAAGAAATAATATAGTTAAAGAAGTATTTATACACATTAAATCCTCGATGCGACTGAGTAAAAGAACTGATAAGTTTTTTTAAAAATAAGCAATTTTTTTTCACAAATAAAATAAAGCGATAATGCTTAAATACATAGCATAGCAGTCTTATATATATTTAAAAACACCACTTCATAATATTTTAGTTGGTGGGCACGTCTCAGCTCTTGTCTATTCCATAGTATAGTTTTGTTTTTAAAAAAATATTATTAAAATATAAACGAAAAACTACGCAACAAATATTTCAATCAATTTCTTTAATCTGCCCATCGAATGTACGTTACAATATATTATACAGTGTGTAATATTTATAATATTTACACAATAAGCTCTACGTAGCGCTCCTCTGCGTTTCGGTGCGTGTTGCTTTTTACCGCGTACGTGCAGAATGTGGAACGAACTTCCTCCTGAGGTATTCCCGGTGCGCTATGACGTGGGGTTCTTCAAAAAAGGTACAAACAGGAGCTCTCTGGAGTTGCGAATGTCCATAGGCGATGGTGACCACTTTCCATCAGGTGGCCCGTCAGCTTCATTGTTACGTTTAGTTTAAAAAAAGCGTATAATATAATATTCCAAATATTACACGCTACAAATTGGCTCCAGTGAAGTTGTCTAACGTGTATTTATGTATTTCATGCGACCACCGCTACCTCGTAACGGCCACAGCGCAAGTTGGTACGTGACCGCATCGCAGGACCGTAGTTGTTACGAACATTTTTTATAACTATACATGTCATATAACAAAAAATATACAAATAAAATAAAAAAACTTGGCAACGTTGATATTTCGACGAAATTCATTTTCGAACATATTCAAACTGAAGTCGGAATGCAAAATAATTATAATCGTAATAACTTATCACACAATGTAGAACTAAATTATACTAATAAAATGTTTTATACATTTTTTATATAAAAATATATTCATCAGAATTAAGAAACTTTTGTAATTATAAGCTAAATAATATATAATGATACAGATTTTGAAAACACAGCATTGAATTAAATTATTTTGTTACAATTTGTTATATGACATCTGTTATAAGATATGTCAATAAATAGAGGTCCGTTGTACGTGAATTCATATTGATATTGTGTCAGTTTGTTCGTTGTAGTGAGTGGGTGTTGATTTGCGAATTCTGTCTTGTTGTTCGTTTTGATCTTTACGTAAGATTAGTAGATCACGTGAGATTATTATCAATATAAAATAATAATACATACAGATCAATTTGGACTGATATAAATGTACATTGTGTTTTAGTTCCCTTCGAAGTCATTTAGTGCATTGTCTTAGCTCCTCATACAGTTAAAAAAAAACTTAAGCTTTCATGTAATGTAGGTATGCATGTAAAAAATGTAATAAATAATTAAAATTACAAAAGTTATATGCATTCTACATAAGTTAGTCCAAGTTGGTCTACCTTGTTTAATTATACAAAACATTTTATAATTATACATTTTATAATTACATATTACACATTGTATAATTATACTGTTATCTTAACAACCTGCATAATCATGTTTTGTGTCATTATGCAGATTAATTTTAATTGTGTAAACGGTACTCGGTTCTTTAATTGCCAATATTTCGACCAAGTTGCATGGATCGTGGTCACGACGAAATTGCGGTAGTGGAGAGAAACTATTACTTTTGAAACAATAGTTTTTCCCTGCTACCACAGTCACGCCGCGACCACGATCCATGCATCTATGTCGAAATATCGGCAATTAAAAAACCGCTTATCGTGAGTACCCATTATATGATTAAAGTGCATAATTTCCGGGATAATATTAGCTCAAAATTAAATTATGCAGATTGTTAGTATAACAATATTGACACCTAATAATCTTTTCGGGACGTCGATAAGACAGAACCGTTATTATTTATGTACATTTTATTTCGCCTTTCGCATGTAATTTTCGTTACATTGTGAATATTATTTGCCGTTATACATTTTTAGTTCAATTTCGTTTCATATGTCAAGTGTTGTGAGTGTCAATGGTTTTGTTTAGAGATGCACTGTTAGCGAATCATTTCTCGTGGTTATACTCGGTCCATTAAAGTATTTTCTATTTGATAGATCGGTTTAGTGATGCTTAAATTACGATGTACCGATTACCAAATCGACTAAAGTATAATCGATTGTAGAATTACTTACATTCACTTTGCAGAATCAATAACATAAAATAAAATTTTAATTCACATAATTTCGTGTCTGTCAATGCATGAATTCTATAAAGAATTATTGATAACTGTCACTCGTTTTGGGGTAATGTTATATCCGAAAATACCTTGACATTTTATAAATGTTTACTCGGTATTTTAGATTAGCTTTTAGGTAATATTATTTCAAAACGATTATATTGCATTATACGGGCGAAATGGGCCCAGTAATCTTAGTATTTTTATTAAAATATTACACTCATTCATGCACTAAAAAAAGGAATATTAGAAAACTGGATATGCGTGTAATCATAACAAGTAATATT
>DWKL01000591.1:0-18029 GCA_018249415.1 Phareas burnsi | reverse complement strand
GGAATCTCCGTACCAGTCCACATGCTGCACAAGTGTCCGTGCCAGCCTACATGCTGCACGAGCCTCCGTACCAGCCTGCATGCTGCAGGAATCTCCGTGCCAGCCCACGTGCTGCACGTGTGTCTGTGTCAGCTGCGTGACGCACGAGTGTCCGTGCTAGCCTACATTCTGCACGAGTCTCCGTACCAGCCTGCATGCTGCAGGAATCTCCGTGCCAGCCCACGTGCTGCACGAGTGTCCGTGCGCCAGCCTACATGCTGCACGAGCCTCCGTACCAGCCCACGTGCCACACGAGCCTCCGTACCAGCCCACGTGCCACACGAGCCTCCGTACCAGCGCACGTATCTGCACGGCCCGCGCACTAAGCGCACTTCGACCGACTCGTGGCTGTATCTGTACCAGCCCACGTTCTGCGAGAATCTCCGTGCCAGTCTACGAGGTGCACGAGTCTCCCTCCGTGTCAGCCCGTAAGTTGTACGAGACCGCGTGTCAACTGTATTAGGCGTGGCTGCCGTTTTGTCAGAGTCACCAGCCGACGAAATGCTCTACGCTTCGTGACCCGCCGGTCGCTACGCTTGGATGCCTACTTACCGGCCTTCGAGCTACTCGCGGATGTACCTGTTAAGTATTTGTATCGGTGAGTGCTTTCGGCATACTATAAGTAGTAATGTGAATTTGTTAGTGTCAATCTAACCTTTGATGCCCGAATCAAGCAAGCTAGAAGACGTAAGTTTATTATCGCTCTCGCACGAGCTGTTCATGCCTGCCCCCGTGGTGTCCGGTGTACTGCTCGTGACCTATTTGGTGTCGTCCAACGAGCTACTAATAGATTCCTCCCGTATCATCTGCCCGCCCGCTTCTAGTGATGTGTATGCATGTCGGCCTGTGTGCAGGGAGACTTTGGTTTCAGCTACACTACTAATACTCGTGTCTGGGGACCGTGTTCTTTGTGCCTGTATGTGCGGAATATCTGTGTGTCTGCAGGCTGCCCACCTATTTATGGCCGGGAGCGGTACAGCTCCGGGCTTTTACTTCGGACATTCCTGGCCTACTGTCTGCGGGCTACGCAAATTCTGCTTGTATCTTCAGGTTTTACCTTCCGGGCCTTTTTGCCGGCTTAGCACTCTCGGCCTGTGCCCTGTATATAACATACCAAGCGTAGTGCATCGCCTTACATCATGCATCGCCTTGCATCGTGCATCGCCTTGCATCGAGCATCTCTCACCTCCTGTTTCTCCACGGGTCCAAAGCAGTAAGTCGTGTATCCCCTGCTTTTGAGTCTTCGAGTCGTACATTTTAAGAGCAAGCTTATAACTACCACAGATTTAATTATTTATAAAAGGTGGCTAATAAGATTTGACATGAATGTAATGATTGATAACAGTAAGATTTTACTATTTCCCTACACTTGCATTTACATCATTGCCTGCGATTCTTTATTTAATTTGCCGATTTATTTTTGTGTGTTATATGCGATGGTGTGGCTCAATTTGTTTTTTTTGTTATGATATTGTTCCCAGAACACATCTGCAGTATTTATCGCTATAGATTGATGGTCAAATTATTCAGTAGAACTTGCAATTACTCCCGACGATGAAAGCGTGATCATCGCTCCGCAATCTCTAAAAAGTAAACATTTATTTTTTTTGATTTTCTGCATATTATATATTTGCAAATTTCTTATTTCATTTCCATTTGTGTGTTTAGTGGAGAATTATTCTCCACGTTATTTTGTTTCTTTTTGATTCCAGGTCTTATATTTACTGCTACGTGCCATGTAACTATGTCATTCATTTAAGTACAGACTGAAGAAGCACGCTTGGTGAATAGAATATTGTTAGTGCGTGATTTTGCGAATTACACTAAATGTAGTCTTTGTGTTGTTATTTCATTGCTTAATAATCCAGTATTATTAAAGTTGCAAATTCACAACAAACCATGTTATATGTGTTTATTGCACGATAATCGCGAGGAAATACTTCTCGCATTATTCTGTTTTAATTTTCATGTTCTCAGGTTTCTAGCTAGTCGGTACGCATGTGCATATGAATTGGGGAGTTCTAATAACCCTAAACAAATTCAGGAAATATTGTGCACACATTACTTATATTGCCGTTTGTTCAGTGGTTTTGGTAAAGCTGTTTCAAATATTGGTAACAAGTAACCTTCTAGTCTGCATGATGCTAATTGTAAGTTTTGTAATCGACTTATTTTCTGCTCGTTGGTATTGGGTATGGCCCAATGGTTATAGTCCTCGCATTGCTGTCCATGTTCTCAGAAGTAGTAGTCGCTTGGCTTATAACGTAAGCTGTAGCAACTATAAACTGAGTACCCATTTGTCTGCTGCACATCCCCACGCGTGTTAGTGTAATCGTTTTAGAAATAAAAACCCTTAACCCTTTAACGTGAGGAACCTTACCTCGCATGTCTGTCTGCTCCCGTGTTCTCAGCGCTGGCTTATCACGCGCTGTTTCACGGTTCCGTGCGTTTCGCCAGCTACGGGCCGCAGAAGGGATTCTACATATCATCCAAATATGGTAGAACAAAAATCCAGCAACTATTCTTATCTTTTAAAGAATCATTGTTAGGATAACGCGAGGATTCATTCCTCGTATTTTTCTTTTTGCGTGTTCTCAGGTGAATTGCCCGCACGTGTTGATGCGATGACAAGATAGTCTCCTGTTGAATATAAGAGATCCTGCAAATATTTACCAGACAGGTCAGCGTAACCGAATATCTATTTGGAATTGTCTTGTTACCTAACAAACATGAGGTGACCAACCCTCACATAATGTGGTATTATTCTCGTGTTGTCAGGCTCATTGGTTCGCGGTAGAGGCGTCTCGATAAAACAGATTCTACGAATCGTCGAAATACAGGTCAACATATTTTTCTTTTGATTACACTTTGAAAGCTAATGTTAAGCTAACGTGAGGTCTATCCTCGCAATATTTTTCTTGGTGTTGCCGTGTTCCCAGGTTCCTAGTTTGGTCCCCACATTGTAGAATACGCTATTTAACAACTGATGGTCTCTGCATCACCCCCACCGCGCAACAGGACAGTGTTACTAAGTAATTTAACAAGTTTTATTGGAAAGTGTCCTTGTTTGGCTAACGTGAGGCAGCGATCCTCACATAAACACGTGTTCCTATTTTCATGTTCTCAGGAACATAGCTTACCAGTTTGCAGTAGAGGATGTTGTTATAAGCGAGCGGTGGGATTCCGACAATCGCCAAAAGTCAGGTTAACACGTATATTTTTCGTTTTCTTAATAGTTTTATTTGCAATAAAACTAACGTGGGGAAACGATCCTCACATTTTTTTTTCTTGTTGTGACCGTGTTTCCAGGTCTTTGGACGTCTTCGTATGAACGATCAAAGGCATTCTACAAACCTGCGAACAAATACAGGTCTAAGTCATTAATTCGTTGCTGTTAACATAAACATGAATGGATATCTTGATGTATTTTGAGGAAAAACCAATCCATGCCTTTGTGTTGCATTGTTGCATGTCTGACAAGTAACAAAGATATATTGCACACAGTAGGAGGGTTCCAATGCGCACAAATAAAAGTAACGCTACGTTAATAATTGCATGCTGCAAGAAAACTTCCACGGAAGAAGCATAGGCTAAGGTATATGCATCAACCGTACTAAATACAATATATGGTACATGTTACAGATTAGTAAAATAGTCTAGTTACTTATAATCGTCGTCTTGACTTGGAGCCTAGGCTCCCTTTTTTTTGGTGTTTCTGTTTTACAGAACTATCGAGCATATAAACGTGCATTTCGGGTGCGCGCCGACTATTTCTCCCTAAAATTCTGAAGATATGGAAGTAGACGGGAGGTATTGCATTTCTAGAATTGTCATTTGCAAGATTTTCGAATAGAATCTGCTCTTAATATAGCTTGAAATGGTGTACAGAATAGTGATGTAATACGAGATTAAAAAAAGGATTAAGTAAATAATGAATATTTACTTAGACAATCGTGAGGCATAACCTCGCGTACTCTTGTTACTATTTTCTTGTCCGCAGAACAACCAATTGTTGGTACATAGATAAGCGTGCCAAGATAGATAGCTGGTTAACAGCACGAAATTGGATAATTTGTGAGAAATATTTCAACTGTAATTGGAGTATGAGAAGGTCAAAACACTGGATAAGGAATTAAATAAGCATGGACTACAATAGTGAGGCTTAATTAAGCCTCGCGTCGCCTGTCTGTTCCCGTTAGTTTGTCCCCAGAGCAGTTGCACCTGGAACGGTCCGAAGCATAAAGAAATAACATGCGAGTCGAAAAAGAAACGAAAAATAACCTCAATACTGCAACCAATTTGTTGAAAGGTACGTTTTACAACACGGATTTCATACACCAGTGTCAAAATAGTCAAAGTGCTAGGTAATAAACTTTCGATACCTACTTGACTGTAAATAAGCATGGATTGCGTTCCAGAATGAGTTGAGCTAAGTTAGTAGTGAGGGCTAGCCTCACATAACTCCGTACTCGTTAGTTTGTTCCCAGAACAGTTACTCCTGGAGTGTTCAAACTGAGTTTCTAACATGGGTGGAATGATACAAGAGTCGACGAAAAATTTTTTATATGTAAATAAAATATCTGTAAGATATTACATCTCCCGATTTGTGTACTTCACACCTGATTGGGAAAAATGTTATGCAGAAGACTTGTATATGTTGCAAGAAGTACAACAGAACACAAGTAATTAAGTATAATCTGTTTGAAGCGTTATGAATACACACAAAGTTACGTAAAGATTGCAGTTAGTCTTTCCTTATAAATTACATAAGTTGTGAGGACTAGCCTCACGTAATTTTTGTTAGACTATCTTGTTCTCAGATTAACTAATTTGTGGAGATCGCGTGTAATTAGCACAGGGAACGACTTCAAGGGCAGCAGCATGTATGCAAATAATCTGATTACTTCCCAGGGCGTCTTTTGTATTTAAATTCCACAATCGAGGCTTAAAAAATAAATTACAGTAAGTTTTGGATTTATTTTTTTTACATATACAGACGAATAGTAACGACTATGTTAGTGTTGAGGGCTAGCCTCACATAACCTTCCTCTTTTCCTCTAATCTCAAGCAAACGTCTGCGAGTGTTCTTTAGTTTCAAGAAGGAAAAAAAATAGTGCTAAAACAGAACTCGTCACAGTTCAACAACAAATTGTCAACGGAACTTTCAATTTCAGTCTGTAACCTTCAGAATGCCATAAGTTGTATCCTCCATCAAAATGACCCGAAAGATCCTGAATCCAGGTCAGGTGGTAGCTTATGATTGTTGGTCAATTATAGAAGCGAGTTCTTAGTATGAAATGGCGGTGTGAGGCATGGCCTCGGATAATTTTTGGCTTTAGCTTGTTCACAGCACCTATATGTATGTTTTATTTGGTAAGCGGAAAGCAGTAGTTGCAGCTACTGGAAAAGTAAGATTTTATATAACTATTATGGCAACCTAGAGACGCGTGGCATGTCATAAACATCGAACAAAAGTATATAACGGAGGCAATAATGAGGTATAGACCAACGGAATTAAAAGGAGGCACTATTTTTTATTTAATGCAAAAATATAAATAACCGAAATTTACGTAATTGTGTAGGTGAGGAGTAGCCTCACATTATATTTATCACTTTCTTGTTCTCAGAATTATAATAGATTAGTAAATTCGTAAGGCAATACGCTTGTAGAGACCAATGTGATTAGTAGGCAACAATATATGAGATCTACGCACAAGCTGCTGAAAATACAGGTACGAAAAATAATTTGGGAAAACTGAAATTACTCGGAGATAAAAGATTTGGAGAGTCAACTGGGTCCAGATTCATTGGCATGTAACATGACAATAAAAGAAAGTACGTGCTTCGCTTCGAATAGTGACGAATTGTCCTCAGGTTATAAACGAATTGTTTCAAGTGATGAACATTACCAGTTCCTTCATCCCAGCATTGGCGATAATGACATGTAGAAGTGACACCATTTCTTATCGGATTTCGGGGAAGATTAATATGCTAAAAATTTTAATACTGATTAAGACAACGCAGCACGCATTGTTACGACGATTATGTATAAGGTACAGTAACTCAAATATACGATCAAAACTACTTTTCAGGTACCTAACTTAATTTTTTTTATTATCTAGATAAATATATAGAGATATTACTTGAGGATATTGCATAAATCATAAATTATCTAAAAGTATTTACATATTTTGAAATCGGGAAAGAAAAGACATTGAAAGATAATCTCTGTAGTAACGGTTTCGTAAGTGGTCGGTTCAACAATTGTGGAAACGGTAAGTGAAAACGTTAACACTAAAGAACTTACAGAATGCTCAAATTAGACGTCTGATAAAAATGATTCGGTTATAAAATGGAGTGCCCAAATTCAACAACAAGTAAATATACAATGGAGATATAATTTTTGATGAAATCCGCCATTACGAGAGTTCTTCGAAGTGCAAAATGTCGGTCGATGAAATCAACACAGCATTAAGGTATACCTTCATGCTAATGGACTAATAACGGAGAAGCATACGCAAAATGTTTAATGCTGTATCTGCATCAGGATATATCAACCCAACAGAGGCACAATTGAAGTGACTATCTGTGTACTACTGAAAAATCACTACTGGAAATATTTAACTTTAACGGAAAATCAACGTAAGCCAAGGTTTCATTGATTCGAAAGATCTTAAATATAACTGCACTAGATATTATTTATTCGTAGTTATGTCTGTTTATATTTAGATAGTAAAATTGTAACTCGTATGAGTGTTGTGTATTTTTAATTTAACGCTATATGAACAAATATTACCAATAATATTTTTTGTCGTGTAACATACAACACAATAATATTCTTATTTGCAGATAAAAGGATACGATCAGGTTGTATCTTATTATATAAACATGTTAATCTCTTCTAATAATATATTTGCAATTATTTATCCATATTATTTTTTATATTAGTGCATACATAAACTGTCTTTGTGTTAATTTATTTTTTCCAGAAATTTATTAATTAACTATATATTAAAGTAGTCACGTAGAGGATCTTTATATTGTAATTTATTCCAGGATTTAACTTTTTATTACAGAACCATATATTTTAATTATTTCAACATTACCTTCGGTACATTGTGTGAACCATGAAGTTTTAAAAGTTTCATTAATTTAGGGATACATAACATAACTGAAATTTAAATGTCGAACCTACTACAAAATAAGTGTAAATGGAACAAGATCTAAATATTGTGTTAGGAAACCATAATAACTTTTGTTCACAGATTGCTACTATAAGTTATGTACTAAATAACTATTTAGTAACGTCGGCAACATATAAAGTAAATGTTATGAATCATATGAATGGAATACTAACGTCTATTTCTAAAATAATCATAGTAAAAGGTGAACCAAAGTATAAGACACAAGCTGAGGAAGTAAAATCAACATCAAAAATAGAATGATGGAAACAGTTTTTTTTTTTAGTTTTTCTTCTGTTATAGCGAAATATTCAATTATTATACCAGACTGACTATGATCAAAAAAGTTTCGACCAAACTTTACTGAAAACCAAATTATCACTTATATTAAGCTGACACAAATTCAGAAAACCAATGCAAAAAATAATAATACTGCTTAAAAGTACAATAAAAAGGCATGACGAAGATATATTGACACTCAGGATCTGATTACTAAAAACTAAATTGTAATAAATAAATTATTACTTAACGATTACGACAACAATTTTAAAAAATATATATAAAGGAAACAACGTATTGAACTTAAACATCGTAAGGGAAGTCAATGGTGATCGGCAATTAAGGCGAACATTATCAACTTATGATAAAAATGGGAAATCGGAAATATAGTACAGAAACAGAAAGCTGAACATGTAAAAGGAACATCGAAAACAACGGAAGAAAATCCATATTAAAAAGAAAACTGAAGATAAAGACCGATGAAGAAATGAAGATTTTATTAAGTTCAAGAAGGAAAATAAACGAAAAAAATCTTAAGAATATGCAAAGAGTCGAAGATTGATGGGGGCTGCGAAAAAATATAAAGAATGAAGAGACAGACGATGGCAAATTATATACGAAAAGAAGACAGTGACAAAGAACACATGATATCAAGAAAGAAAATTGAAAAAGAATTAAAAAAGTCGAAAGTGAAATAATAATACAACAATGTGAACCACGTAGATGAAGTCAAAAAACCGATAAAATGGACAAGACATGACGGAGACAAAAGATAAAAAACGAAGACCGGGGATGAAGAAAGAAGACCAGGGATGAAGAAAGAAGACCGGGGATGAAGAAAGAAGACCGGGGATGAAGAAAGAAGACTGGGGACGAAGAAAGACGACCGGGGACGAAGAAAGAAGATGGAGAAAAAAGGTTAGAAATGCAAGTTGAAGATTTAAAAAAAGTTGAAAACTATATTCGACGACGATGATATAATGTACAGAGCGAAGACGCGGTGGGAAAGATACTGTTTCAAGATTACGCTCGATGACTCAAGGATACAGAAAAACTACGCCTAGATTTTAGAAGATAAGAAATAGGGCTGATAAAAACAGAAGATTAAAAATGTAGAAGACTGAAGACGAAGACGGAGATGAAGTTGAAGACGGAAGACTGAAGATAAAGTTGATGACTGAAGATGAAGACGGAAGACTGAAGATGAAGACGGAAGACTGAAGATGAAGATGAAGACGGAAGACTGAAGATGAAGACGGAAGACTGAAGATGAAGACGGAAGACTGAAGTTGAAGACGGAAGGCTGAAGATGAAGATGGAAGGATGAAGATGAAGACGGAAGGCTGAAGATGAAGACGGAAGGCAGAAGATGAAGACGGAAGGCTGGAGATGAAGATAGAAAATTGGAATCGCAGAAAAAAGAATTGAGAGATGAAGAAAGAACTGGAAATGACGATTTAAGGTGTAAATAAAAACTGGAGATGAAAAAAGTAAACTGGAAATGATGATTAAAGATGAAGAACAAAAAATAAAATCTTAAGGCTGTTGAAGATTATACGAAGACTGAGAATGAAGAAATGGAAGACTGAAGATGAAGATGGGAGACCGAAAATGATAATGGAAGACCGCAAATGAAGATGGAAGACCGAAGATGAAGTTGGAAGACCGAAGATGAAGTTGGAAGACCGAAGATGAAGATGGAAGACCGAAGATGAAGATGGAAGACTATAGGTGAAGATGAAGACTGAATACTATAGATGAAGATTATGACTATGGATGAAGATGAAGATGGGAGACCGAAGATGAAGATGAAAGACCGACGATGAAGATGGAAGACCGAAGATGAAGATGGAAGACTATAGATGAAGATGGAAGACTATAGATGAAGATGGAAGACTATAGATGAAGATGATGACTATCGATGAAGATAAAGAGCGAAGATGAAGATTGAAGACCGAAGACGAAGATTGAAGACCGAAGACGAAGATTGAAGACCGAAGACGAAGATTGAAGACCGAAGACGAAGATGGAAGACCGAAGACGAAGATGGAAGACCGAAGACGAAGATGGAAGACCGAAGAGGAAGATGGAAGACCGAAGAGGAAGATGGAAGACCGAAGAGGAAGATGGAAGACCGAAGATGAAGATGGAAGACCGAATATGAAGATGGAAGACCGAAGAGGAAGATGGAAGACCGAAGATGAAGATGGAAGACCGAAGATGAAGATGGAAGACCGAAGATGAAGATGGAAGACCGAAGATGGAAGTTAGAAGATCGAAGATGAAGACTGAAGACTATAGATGAAGATGAAGACTGAAGACTATAGATGAAGATGAAGACTGAAGACTATAGATGAAGATGAAGACTGAATACTATAGATGAAGATGAAGACGGAAGACTATAGATGAAGATGGAAGGCTGAAGGTAAAGATAAGACTAAAGACAAAGAAGGCTACTTACTAGAGATCATGAAAGACGACTGGAGACACGAAATAAGAACTAAAAATGAAGGTTGAAGATGATGCAAAGGCTGTAGATATATGTATGTAGATAATATATGAAGACTGAGAATGAAGAAAAGATTGAAAAATGGTTTAACGCTACCTAAAACCTACGACAACGAAAAATAAAGATTAAAAACTACATTTTCTTACGAAATCTTAATGAGCCGAAGGCGAACGATGAAGATTGAACAATAAGTAAACACTAAAGATGAAGAGAGAAGGCAGAGAGATGTAGAATGTAGATTGAAAATAAGGAGTGAAGACTGAAAATTAATAAATAAGGCTGAAAATGAAGAAAGGAGATTGGAGATAAAGAAAAAAGACTATAAATAAATGAAAGATGAGTAAGAAGAGAGAATAATGGAAGATGAAGAAGACGAAAGTTCTTTTTCATGAGAAAATTTAAATTTGAGGGTACAAAAATAATGGAGAAGGAAAGCGTCTTAATGTTAAGCTAAGAGGAATTAAGATAAATTACAGCACGCCGATCCAGATATGTATAAAAAGCACGACAACGAATAATAAATATTAACAAGAGGAACAAGAAAATATGTAGAATGAAAACCAAGGACGAATAATTAATATAAAGCCCAACGTTAAATAAACGATGAAGAAAAGAAATAAAGAAAAAGCGTTGATAAGAACGAAGAAAGAAAACCAAGTGATGAATAATTAATTAAAAGGAACGATACAGATCAAAAGAGAACGTAGATTATAAAGCGTGATTAGTTAATGAATTTTGATGTGGAAAAAACAAGCAAAACTAGATGCGAAAGAAGGATAGACAATATTGAAGTCTAAAAAGAACAAAAATGTATTTGAATAATATTTATCTTCGACGAACCTCTAAAATCAACTTAATTTTAAAAATCGGAATGTGAAATATGACAAAATTGACAAAAAAAAACATGAAATGTCAAAAGTCTAAACACTTGACCTATGTTACCAAAAAGGGAATACCCAAACCGAAATACATACAGAATTTAAACAAAACAAGAAATACTTAGAAGAAATAAAAATAAAATTAAAAAAGGTATGGGCATTTATTATCATATTTTTTTAGATTTTACTATATTTGTCCTTCAATTAAATTTTAAAATCTTTTTATATCCAGAAGACGTATTTTTACTTACTACTTTATTAACAAATGTTTTAACTTTTTTCAGGTAACAGCAACCATCAGCATACAAACATTATACACATCAACAAAGTCAAGAGCATTACAGAAGACGAAGAAGCCGCGTAGACAAAATTACCTACGATAATATAACGATACAATGCATTATCCCTTTTTGTAAATCGCAACCATAATTAAATAGTTCAAATAAATGTTATGTTTTTTATTTCCTTGCCTGTCTTAAAAAACAATGTTAGTGTTTGTCTATATGAGCGCATTAGAAGTTATATTTCTTTGGTGTCTAAAAGTTAAATGTAGATTGAAATGTTAAAACAACCCCGAACTGGTTCCCCAAACTACTGTTTGAGGAATCAAGAAAGAAAGAATGATGTCCCTAAGAGACTGCCTGCCTGCCTAGCACTGACTGCGGCGCTAATACTCGAAACAATCCAGGTGTTTCCCGCAGTTCTGAAGCGTTCCGACCAAAAGTACCGTACCCCCGTGCGGCAGTAAACGCCTGGCGCGTTTAAATTAGCGAGCCATCCGTCCGGGGAACACCCCTAGCGTGTTTTTATATTGCCGTGCCATCCGTACGGCCGGACACACCTGGTGTGTTCATATTGATGCGCCTAGGCGCACACGCCTGGCATGTTTTTATTCGCCTGGTGTTTGGCACTAAACTGAACGAAATTTTATTCTAAATGAAATCTTTATACGAACGAACGAACGTTTTTATAGCACCCTGAACGTTAAATAACTATTAAAATGGGCTCCAGTCCTGTCAGAGGTTGTATGTTTGCCCATGGGCTGTAGTGACCACTTAACATCAAATAGCCTACGCACTCGTTTCCTGCTATTCAAACAATAATAAAATTAATTTTATTTAATTTTTCTACCTACATATTCTGAACAATCTTTGCTAACTTGCCATTTTTTTTTATATGCGTACCCGTCTATTGTTTTATCTTATCTCTGCAGTAACCTTCCAGTGTGATAATATTGTTAAATAATAACTTTTATGAATAGTATCATTATGGGGTGGTTTTATTACGCCGCCGTGATTTATTTCTGTAGGCTTTCAAACTCCTCAGGTAAAGAGTATTCACGACAGTACCGACAAAGACGCATACTTAGAAAATGCAATATTATTTTAAACCGAGTAATAAATAAATAAGCGAAATCCGCATATTGTTTTAAAAGTTTCGTCTAAAATATATTTATTTTAAACAACAGCTGCATGTAATAAAGATATTTATTTTAACAAAGTCTATTGTTTATTATTGTTGCTGACAATAGTAAAACATCAAACGAAGTTAATAAAACACAACAGGTGTATTTCGCCGCAGTTTTATGTAGGTTAAAATTAAACTCAGCGTATGCGTACGCCCGTGCGGGACGGGCGGATCGGATAGTAAAACACGATAGGTGCGTTTGCCGCAGTCAAAGGGCTAGGCTAGATGAGCAAAAAATATTACATTAAGAAAACATTTTATATTTTGCGCAAAGGAAGTTCTGCGACTGAAATGACCATGGGTTGCTTTGTCGTTCTTTAGGCTTACTAAATAATCTGTAAGATAGACATCGTGAAACAAACAGGACCTGTGCATCTATGTGCTATTGATTAATATAATTATTACATAAGGATAATATTTATTATAAACATTGAAAATCTCTAGCACTTTAACAGTAGCAAACGCACCAGTCGTTTTACTGTCCGAGGCACCCTTGCGGCTCGCACGCATACGGTGTGTCAGGTTTGTGCCATCGTACTGGAACGCGCCTGTTGAGTTACGCGCCGCACGAGTGAATTTTTAATTTTAAAACGGACGGATACCATGACGTGGATATTTAAAATTTCAAATACAGGAAATTAATTTAGTATACATTTTATTTCATTAAATAAATATGTACCTGTAGGTACGTACATATATGTAAGTTAGATGTATATACTATGAGCGATGAGATCGCAAATCGATATTATTATGATGGTTGAGTTATACTTCGCCTGTGGAGTTACCATCTCCATCTTCACTACGCCATTAGGTAATTCTTGTGTTTCGGTTGGAGAAGTGCGGTTCCGATACATTTAGAACGAGGCGACCATCTTAGACCTGAGTAGTAACGCACACATAATCACACCATTTCAGTAGGTACACTTAGGTAGTAGCAAAATCATGGAAGATGATAATGATAAATAAATGACGCGAAAATTGGTTGTTTAATGTACCTCGACCTATTTCCCTTGTTGCTCTGAAGTAATAAAATGACTCAGAATGCGAAGCTAAAAGTATATAAATATTATTTCGTAAGAAAATAATAACTAACAAGACAATACATGTAACAACAATATATACGTTACGTAAATATATGTCAGTTTCATAAAGTAGTAGCGTGAAAAAATATTTACGAGAAAAAAATTGCTGCTACAATTCTTCTAAATAACAATTTAAAAATAATATAGGGTATTTTATTACATTGCACCAACGAAACGAATGAAGAATCTCTATCGATCCATGCACATGATTCACCTGGATATTTAACTACATATTTCTGTTCCGCGAATTCGTAGCAGGGCCGGCATGATATCCTAAAAAGTCTTGTGGTCGTTTTACCGACCATTACGGTCATGCACCAATTATTTAGTTACATGAGACATGACCATACTCTGTATGTTTTTAGCAGCTCGACTGCTAACGTAATGTCGTCTGCGAAAAACGTGAGTTCAACGAGTCACGATAATCTTGGTTTGTATGAAATCTTATAGAGGCCGAACTCGAGTGGTAGAAATACGTCTACACACGAAACCAAATTTGTCTATGGACTCGACAAAATTCATCGTATGAAAATGAAAACATGTGAAGTCAGGCTAAAAGAAAATAACCCAAGGTTCATAGCAAAGTACATAGACAACTGAGGTAGGTATTGTCAATTTGTCACTGTCAATTGTCAGTTTTGCGAAACAAATTGTGATGAAGTCAGTGAGACATTAATCTAAAAGTTTTATTTTGTTAGTTCTAAAAGTAACCGTTCGATTTCCTATTATTACTTATATTTTTAGACAATTTATTATAAACTAATCGGCAAATATGTCATATCAATTGTACAGAAATACTACAATCGGAAATACATTACAGGAAAGCCTCGATGAATTGATACAGGTAAATCGTAAATAGATTATAATGTCGTACACATATATTGCTTGTAAGAACCATTAACTGAATACTGGCAATGGCATGTTTCAATTTTCAGTATGGGCAGATAACGCCGACACTGGCTGTGAAAGTGTTACTTCAATTCGACAAATCCATTAACCAGGCACTATCCAACAGAGTTAAATCTAGGTTAACTTTTAAAGCAGGAAAACTTAATACATACAGGTAAAGTTTAATGGAATTGAACAAGATTTTATTAAAATGACTATATACATCCAAAATACTATATATCTTATTGTATTACAACATTATGCATCCATCATTTTAAATTTCTTTTTATTTGACACAGCCAGACATACTAAATAATAAAAAATATATTAGTCAATTGCTAATGCAGTATTATTTAAAATTGTCACATAGATCCATTGCTAGTCATAATGGCATCAAATCTTATGTAATTTTCTGCCTTGCAAAGTTACAATTTAATTATAAAACATCATGAATGGTTTTTATGATTCTTGTTTCAAGTTATTTGTTCAAGATACAATAATTAAAAAGATGTGTAGGATTATTTATACTGTGATTGCTGCTTATACCTCTACCATTCTCATTTACACCTTTTAGCATCAGTGTAATGCTGTGCTTGTTTGGGTGTTTGGTAAAACACATTCTTGATAGTCATTCCAAATAAACAATTAACTTTACGTAGTACTTCTGTCCTGTGTAAATATGAAGACAAGCATACATGTTGGTTACTCAAATTTGTAAGTATATTTCATAATTTGTTTCTAAAACATATCTTGGTTTATTTCAGGTTTTGTGACAATGTATGGACTTTCATGTTGAATGATGTCGAATTTAGAGAAGTGCAGGAAGTAGCTAAAGTTGATAAAGTAAAAATTGTAGCATGTGATGGTAAAAGTGAGTATCTATCTGTAATAATCAAGTTACTTCAAGGGTGATAGGTCTGTTTATGATTTAACTCCAGGGTGAACTCTACTCCTATTTCTGCCATGTAACACATTTGTGTCACACATTGACTGTGGTGCTAATATTTGAAACAATCCACCCATGTGGCGTGTAACGCTACAGACGTGTTCCAGTATGGCGACACACATCGAATGCGTGCAAGCCACACAGGTGGCTCAGACAGTAAAACACGACAGGTGTGTTTGCCGAAGTCAATGTGTTAAACTGCTGTGTTGATGTGGATTGTGCGATAAAGGACAGAAACTAATATGAGGCTTTCTAACTCATGCCTCAGGGGTAACATGTGTAGTCAACCTCAGGTCGGCCTTGAATCCAAATTCGATTAGATTACAGATGTTTATTGGCACCAATGGCAATCTATTATTAGCTGACTAGGCATTGAATTTGCTACTTCGATGCTATAAAAAAAAGAAAATAGATTTAAAATTCCCTTTGAATTAAGACTTATTTGATACGCACATAGTGCATCTTCAAATAGACTTAAGTGTTATATTATTGTAAGGTTCTGTAGTCATTTGATTTGCCTCAAGGATCTTTTTATATTCAATTGTCCTATGATTGATATTGAAATTATGGTCATATTGAAAAGAGATGAATTATTTGCTTTAACAAGTTAAATTGATTCCAATGAAGGAAACCTATGGTTTATTTCACCTTTCCTTTATTTCCTACTTTACATACCTTTGAGAACTCTATATTCACCGTTAAGGTCTCAAAGGTATGTAAAGTAGTGTGAAATTTACTAATCATGGCCAACATTCTCATTCTTTAAAAGTCCAGCTGTGGAAGTAATGGATTGATGATATATGTGTATGCATTTAATAATTGTGAGGTTTAATTGGATTCTATATTAATTTACAGATGTTGAAGATCGAAGGTAGAATGCAAATGTGATGAGCAGTGACTATTTTTGTATATATGGCTACAAGTGATCTACGTGATTATTGGTTTTGTGGATGATGGATTTGTATTTTGTTAATTGTAACTACGTATGATGTTATGATACCTATACCTAATTAAATTGTGTGTGGCAACTAATCTAGTTTTTTTTGCCTTTATTTTAATTTTATTGTCTTAGATTTTTCTTGTATACATTTAGTTAACTTATACTTGTGTACAATTAATCTATATGTAAAATGCAATGAAGCACTAACAAAAAGTTGGCAAGTCTATTTCAAACTTGTGAAGCAAAATTCTGTGCAGGCCGATTAAGCAAGTGTTTTCTTTTTATATTTTTCTACCCTAGTAACCTTGCACTAGAATATACAAAGACGAATACAGTGACAATCAGATATCTTAATATAATTATTTACTAATCCACGTGGCAAATGCTGGTTCATAAAATAAAATATGGTGTCTTGACTCAATGCATCAAATGGTTGCACTAAATGACTTTTAATGATATGTAAGTATTTACATTTTTTTCTCTGATGTACGCATTTCAATTACTTGCACTCTCTTTTATTTATTCTTTACGTATCGACTCTGTAACGGCGGCAGTAATAATATGGAAGAAAAAAGGGCGAAAATAAAAAAAAATGTCGTTTTTAAGGAAATTATGACTTAATAGATAGTATGTAACAAAACGTTGACATTTTACTAGTTATGTTCGTTTTTTACGAATGAAGTAACTATAACAAACATTGTAATAAGTGAAATGAAAAAAAATAGCTTAGGTATGTTAAATTTTAAGTAGCATATATATTTTATGAATAATAAGTTGATAAGACGACTGCAGGGCTCTATGTGCACATTCTATTATAAAATCCTATGTTGATGATCGTCAGCCACTTCAACAGAATAAGAACAGAGGTAGATTACCCACCATATGGACTGCTATTATGTGACATGTATCATAGCACCGTCTACAGCTCTACGTGCTTGTCCAAGACGATAATATGGAAAGGAAATGTGGGGAAGACAATTTTTGACAGTCATGATCCTAAGACTTGATTCGATTACAGCCGACTTTTATAAATATTATGTGACAAATAACATTACATTAAAGAAATAGATAATAATGATAAAAAAAACAAACGGCTCGCCGTCTGGTCTGGCAATTTTCTATAGACGCATTTTGGAGAGTGGATAGATTTTGATATTTCTGCCAGCCCCATTCGTCCAGGCAAACGGTGGGCTACCATCTGTAGGTCTCTTGCTGTTCCATCTGTTCGTACGAAAAGATTTCCGTCTTTCATTGTTCGTACAGCCAAAGAGTGACCCTGCTGAAGTCTGTACTACCTAAAATGTATAACCTCGGTCTCTTCAAGGCAAGAGTGAATGGGCTTTATCTGGGCGTAATCTCCGGATCCAGTCGTTGGAGGAGTTTGTGGGCAAATTGGCGTGTCGTATGTACGATAGCGCTGATATGGGACCACACTCTCATCTCAGGGGGATTGCGCCCCACTACGATTGTCCACGCAAACAGGCTTTTGCTCTAATGAATTGATGTTCTAATTTCTTATTTATACCTTTTAGGATTAACATAAAAATTCTTGACCAACCGCGCCTATGAAATAGTTATTAAAATTTACGTTAAGATGACATTTATTTAATAGTGCGTCTTGTATACGCCATATTTCACGGGATCACCATTTTTATGATTGAAAACGTCGACGGCATATTTTAATGTATTCCATCTAGCGGGATAGTAAAATTTTTAACATTGATAGATTTTTGTTTTTTTTATGTTTGTAAAGTAGCAAACGAGCATGCAGGCCACCTGATGTTAAGTGGTCACAGAAGCCCACAGACCCAAAACAGAAA
>DWKL01000590.1:0-18045 GCA_018249415.1 Phareas burnsi | reverse complement strand
GCAAATCGTGAGTACTCGTTACATAATATAAAAAAAATGTATAATTTCCGCGATAATATTAGCTTAAAATCATATATTATTAGGATATATGCCAAAAATATTGTAGTAAACTAAACAAAGACGCGACAATAACGTGACGCATTTAATAGCGAGATGTCTGAAGTGTTGACGTATTTGTGACATCATCGTTGTGATGATTTGGAAAAGCCAAGATAGTCGCACATGCGTGGTTTCCTAGTCTCCACGCGACTTCGCGTCACGTCTCATGAACGCCGGAGCTCGGGCTGCTCGGGTCGGCTCGGGGCTCAGATGACGCGCGGCGGGCGTCGAGTGCAGAAGGGCTTATCTGTGTACCACTAGCCTAATATTTATAAGTAACGTGCTTTTGCGTTTAATATTAGTGATTTAAAAACATTACTTAACTACTGAATCGTGATGTGGGTTTTTGATTATCTGTCTCTTTGAATTTTATTTTTAATTGCATAATGGTCTATTTTATATGATCGCACGGTCGCGTTGTTTTTGTGTCTAATGTGTTGTGTTTTTACGCCGGGAGTAATTTGCATGGTAATCAGGTAGTACCCACATAATTAAGCTTTATTATCACAGGACGTAGACAATGCCGAGTTGAAAGAGGTAAATTTGACAACTATTAAAATTTCAAAACATTTCAATGTTTATCAAATACATTTCTACATCATGAAAGCAATAATTTGTCTCCATGCCATGTCATAAATTTTATTATAATCTCATTCAGTATTTAATGTACCCATGCTTAGCAATCTATACTTAAAATACTTACCTAAACCGCAAGTTATAGGTATCATTCGGTTTTTCACAATACATAACCATGTACTTTTTCTAATGTTGAAATGTAATATGATTAAAGAAGCGTCATTTAAATAACTGACTTGAATTACAATTTTGGTTGTTTTATTTTCAAATAGCGTTCTATTCTAGCGTTCTATAAATACATTGTATTCATTTTCAAATTATTCAATAAGCGCATTTAAAAATAGAATATATGATGATGCTGTTTGATAATTATGGTACATATCAGAATAAATTATTAAAGTAAATTCCTTTAGCTTTCCTAACTAAGATAAATAAGTTAATCTATCTTGCAGTATATAACTTTTAAAAGTTGGATTTATTAATAATGATTTCTTTCATAACTATTCTTAAATTTCTGTCTGGTAATATCGTATTGCTGGGTACCAGCCCTACTTTCAGAATGAGAATAGCTTAGACGATATATGAAGGTTTTTCTAGATATATTTTTTTAATAAATAGATAAATAAAAGCATTTTTATTCTATGGAAATTAATATAACAGGTAGTAGAACTATAGTTCGTCCGGGGAAGTACCACCGCCACCCTCATAATCCGCTGTGAAACAGTTTTTTTGTTTCGGCTGGAGGCGACCATCATAGCGAGGCGACCATCATAGTCCTCAGGACTAGTGACTCATCTACATACGACTTCAGATAGAACTTCAGTTATGTTTGAGTTATACGTGGATTTCCATGGGCTGCAGTGATTATTTAACATTAGCTAGCATGCACGCTCGTTTGCTATTCTTCAAACATTAAAAAAATTTAGTAATAATAATTTGATACATTTCATAAATTATGTTATCTACTTAAAAATTTAAGATAAAATATTCATTAATATGTTTGTAATATATTTGTGATATCCTCTATAATCCTCCGATATAATTATTTCTCTATTAAAAACAAAAGTAACTTTCGCACGTGCCTCCGTGATTAGCAAATAAGTGTGTGGTTTACAAAATTATAAACGGGAACCTTCATCCTAAAGGGATAAAAAGTAGCCCATGCTATACTTAGCAGTTCTTCAATCTTTGTGCAAAAGTTAGTCCAACTATATTTAAGATTAAACAAACGGTCAAAAATTTTAAGAAATTGTCCAATCTTCGCAATCATCAACTTTTATTTACTTTTCATTTAGTCTTTATCTCTATAGTGTCCGTAGATAATCATGTGATAACGTTTTTAAAGAATAATAGGTATGCTTACCTAAAATATTTTAAATATGCCCTTTAAGTAGTGATACTCTAGTAGTTAAGGTTCCGGTGCATTACATTGGATCTTTGGAACTTGAATCCCGCACGAACCTTTGATTTTTCAAAGTTATGTGCGTATTAGAAATTAATTATCACTTGCTTTAACAGTGAAAGAAAACTACAGAGTTTTATGTAAAGTTCTCGAAAGTCTAACAATCCGCATTTGGCCAGCGTCGTGGACTCTGGCATAATACTACTCATTTTGAGAGGAGACCCGTGTCCAGCGGTGTGGCAATGATGGATTTATGATGATGATGATTTACATACTATTCGTGTTATCGTTTGAAATGTTGCTCGGTGTTTGTGTTGGCTGCACTACCTACCTGACACACTGAGTCAGGTAGTCCTTTATAAAATAGGTATGTACACAATACACGCCAGGTGCGTATTTTCGACGCACACTGGCATACCACCTGTCGTCATTCGACGGACTTAAATCTCATTATTATTGTTGGAAAGATCAAAGATCGTGAAGTGGTTTTGGGCAGATAAGAAACCTTGCAACTGTCGCGCCAGGTGCCACATATATTGAACTTGTTTTTGTAAACCGATGAAACACGTATATAAAAAAGTATATAGAAGTCGTACAGTTGTTTCGCCCTCCATTTCAATATTTAAATTAATATAACAGCTTTGAGTTGGTTGGTAGTGAATATTAACAAGAAGAAAATTATAAATAACAACAAATAATTATATAAAATTCTTCCTTACCTGTTAGTATTTCGTAACACGTGTAGGTATTTTAGGTAAGAATTTCGCGAATCAACAGACTGGGTACCCAGAAAAGACTGATTAGAGGGGAGAGATATTTATAGATAGGAACTACACGACAATTCCTTTGTAGGCACTTTTTTCTATATTCTTAACACAAGTTATGTGACTAGGCAATACCTTAGCTGAAAACAGAATGTAGATCTTCATTAAAATTAGGTGTTGTTCTTCGAAAATATTTTTTTAAATTTATAAGTGTAACAAAACATCATTATATTGTTAAAGAAAAGCTGAAGAATGTGCAGAATTAAAAAGAAAGAAAAACGTGTTATGTAGGTTGGTTATTAGATTGATTATAATTTAGAGTATTCGCATACAATATAACTAATAGACATAAACGAAAAAAAAAGTATATAATTCATCATAATAAAAAAATGTCGATCTGCTAAATTCAGATCTTGCATTCTATTGTTTGTCGTCTTTGTTGTAATGACGGGACTCGAGTACGACGTTAGGTATTCGAACAAAGAAAATTGGATTTTTAAAGGTGGCACAATTCTTCGACGTGCCTGCTGCGGCACTAATTGACTATCGCCACACCTTTCTGCTTAATAGTGTAGCGTTATTGTCCTGATTCGAAGGACGTGGTAAGCCAGATTCAGCTTTTCGAGGAGATTATCTTTGTCCTGACGAGTAGCAACGTATGTGTGATACAGGTAGGATTCCTATTCTATACCGGACATTTGTGATCGAGTTTAGGTAGGACTTGGTTATATTTGAAATTGATTACAGATGGCCATAGACATACATTGACAATTCCATTACATGAAAAATAAGACGTCAAAGCAGTAAAAAAGATTATTAATTTATTGAATTTGTGTAAATTTCAATTTACTGCATGTCGAACTTACTATAGGGAATGAGGTATGAATTTTAGGCTCTCACGCGGGAGGTGCGTGTTTAAATTCAATGTAACTCATCTCTATAATTTATTGAAGTAATGTGCGTACGTTCATATGAAAGTCATTGTCATTTGACTAAGACTAGGAAAATGTACACGTCTGTGGATTTTTCTTTTAATCCTCAAAGGTATGTGAAGGCTATAGCCAGTCTTCAAACTGTATACAGTTTGAGGACTGCGTCCCTTATTTCGATCATAATCATCACCCATCATATATCATTCGGCCGCAGGACAAACGGGTTGACAATGATGATACAGTCATTTGGCAAGATTGCAGGCATGTTTGCGCCACGCACAGAGTTAGCCCATCTCGTAGTGACATGACGTGATCTACTCCTAATGATTGGTCTGGTTTCGTCGACCGCTCCCTTCCTCTATTATCCAATTTCCTTGTCAGATACGGATGTCGTTCGCGTACTCCGTTCATATATATATTCTTTTGGTCATATTCATTTAGAAACACCAAACAGCTTTAGGTTCTTAGGCTTGCTTATTCATATATTTTCTCTTTTTTTTTAAAACAAGACGTTCTGTAATAATTATAGAATATACTACTAGTACAATTTTAATTCGTTTTTATAAATTTAACGAATATTTATCTTGTATCTAACGGCGTATGTTATTTATCAGAAATATTTTATTTAGCACACGAATTATTAGGTACAGAAAAATCTTCTATGGCGTATCGTAATTACCACACAATTCTCCTCGGGTATACACGTATTTCCTACTTTTAATTTTCCTTAAGTTTCGCTATTGAAATAGCATGAATACAACGTAGCTTTATTTATTACTCCCAATTTGATGTTATCAAACAGTCACTGTGTACAAATTATGGTGATTCGCAATGTTATAAATAGTCATGACTTCTTGACTTTTGTGACCGAGCGGGACCTTATCTCATTGATGAGATTTAATCTAATTGTTTTATGGCAAGTGATAGTGATTTCAACCACTCCTAATAGAATAATTATTGTCCTATGTTGGAATAACTTGTTTGCTAGTTATGATTTGTTTATGTAATTTATAGGATTTGATTTTCTGCATTTTCATATAAATAATTATTTACTTACTGAAATGCGATTTTGATTTCACATTAATATATCTATGCGTAATAAAAACAGAAATTCTGCACTTCTTTAACAATTTGGCATTGAACGTCTTTGATAAGCAAGCTTTTGATAACAAAATAATTTCGGTCCAGTATAAGTAGTGGGGAATAAACAAAAGACAGTCGTGAAGGTGAAGAGGTAAAAAGTCAATCGTCATGAATTCGTTATGTGAATCTGTCTGGGCGAAGGGCGGGGGTGGTTGAGTGATGTTGGTGCGCGGGTGCGGCGGGGGGGAGTTGCGGCACTCGCTGGCGGAGCGCACCAAAGCGCTGGCGGCGCGGTGCCACGCGCTGCGGTCGCCGGCGCGCGACCAGCGCAGCGCCGAGCGCCGCCGCCCCAGGCATCGCAAGTCCCAAACACGATGGTACGTCAAGGTTAGTTGCAATCCAATTACAGTTCATGTTCGAATTTATCGTGACTAGCAATTTGGGCAACTACAACTATGAAAGGTCGATATAATTTATGTTGCAGAATGATAAGTTAAATATATATTTATCTTGCCATTGTCAATAATCGTTTTGTATAATACGATTATAGGTTTCTTAGATTGGGCAGATCGAATCTGCAGGGGGGTAACTTGCTTTTCAGAAATAATAAATTTATTTCTTTTTACAAAAACTACACTTGCTTTTATATAGGTTTGGTAAATATTTTATACAATAGAGAAGGTAGCCTCAAGTTATTTGTAGATGGCGCTAGTATTGTATTAATTAAACTATCCAAATGATTATTTAATATCATCATCTGACCCGTGCCGTGATTATATTAAGATAATGCAAGAATTATCTAACGCTACTCAACGCGTAAAATTTAGCAGTCTCCTTCCCGATTTGATGCATAATGTACCACAAACGAGAGAAAACATAGATACCAAATCTAATAATCTGTAATAATAATGTTTGAACAAATTTGGAACTATTAATATTGATAAAGTTGAATGAACTTTATATAACTGCATTCTCGCATCGTGCCACGTTGCGACATCGGGTCGTGAAAAACTACGATGTTCATCGTCTGCCGATACGTCGTCGTATGTAATATACATATCTATATGCCTAGAGGCAAAATAACCATTATAATTTATTGTATTAAGTATATTTTATGTATTTGAATCGATATCTAATGGTTAATTTAATTTAATTTTTCTTTTTACGCCTTCGTTGTTTTGCATCTTGACTGCCTAAGGCTAAGCTTGGCTGATACAGAACCCTTATAGCATTAAACATCAGCATTTTTGTTCCTGTATATTTGTAAGGTACATAAAGAACTGTCTCTGTTTGTCTTTCTCTACGCTAGTCCACTAGTTTCCTAGCTAAATATATACAGCGTTGTAGATTGAAATTAAATAAATTCTGAATAAAAATTACACTTACTTATGCATATATTCATTGATTCATAAGTTATAAATTGGTTTTATAACTTATGTAAATTTAATGCTCGTTAAAAGTTCGTTTGTGGTACTATATAATGTCGATTTTTATCCTTATACACTTAATATGCTATGGTAAGTAGTAATTAAAAAGCTGGAAGCCTACACTAGTATATAGTGAATCTACGTACATTGTATAAATAATGAAGGAAATTCCATAATTCAAACGACAGTAGGAAACGCTTTAAAACGCGAGCAATATTAAACAAATATTTATGATGAATATGGCTATAAAAACCTTGTGATTTTCCTCTTTTAGTTCTTATTATTTTCCTCTTTTATATGGTGATACATCCTTAACACATATCTGCAAAGATATCTGTCGTGTTTTACTGTCTGCGCCACTCGTGCGGCTCGCACGCATGCGGTGTGTGCCGCCGTACTGAAACACGCCTGTAGCGTTACACGCCACACGGGTGGATCGTTTCGAATATTAGCGATAATTTCATATATCCTATTGATTAAAGAGATGTTTCAACATGCCTCTTTTTCTGGGTTATTATAAATCCCAAGAGATCATAAAAATAAAACGTTGTTGATCATAAAAATAAAAATAAATATGTTCCTGTTTATGACATCCATGAATCAATATCAGTTTGTTATTTGTATGACAAACAATACTGATTCATTCATAAATGTGAAGTTCACATTAGCATGTAGTACTTTTTTAATACTTCGTTTGTTTAGTATTTACTAAATTACTCATCAGTTACCGTAAAGTTGTACTCATCCACGCTTATATGTAACGCTGAGTTTATAAATATAACATGGGTTAAAATGTACTCTGCGTTCACCGTAATGTATCCAAACTATGCATAATTGTGTTATGCATGTTTCTAAGACAAGAACGCGTATACAGGCAACCATTTTAAACTGGTTTAATATGTTGGTTTCGATTGAAAAGCACTATTTGGAACTGACAAACTGACGATTTTATTAATTTGTGTGAATATAAGAATTAATTTATTTTACCGAAAGGAAGCTTTAATATGAATTTATATGTCCAGAATTAAATAAATAAATATGTTACAGGAATACTCTTCGTGTAGCTAACTGGAACGTTCATCTTTATTTACGTGATTCATTTCGCAACACCTTTTTAATAAGATTGCTTCGACTACGCAATTGACATTATTGTTGTAGAGTACGTTTGTTTTGTTGTCAATAAGGGAATAATCTAGAGTATATTTATATAAGAGGCGAGTCCCATTAGAGAAGCGGACCAAGGCTCAATGTCCGATATAGAACATAGTACATAATTTTCCTTTCCTTTATTTGTAATATCATTTCGAAAAGCAGTGGTGTTTTGATATTTCTCCTAAAATGTGAATGAAAGTATAAAAGCCATCAATTTCATGTATATATAGGTTATATATGTATAAACTGAGCAAACGAGCAACAAACGACAGTAAATATTATATATAAATTATGTGTTACATCGGCGCGCGCAACTTGGTTCAATGCAAAAATACATGCTCTGATATGTTTTCCCAAACGCGCCAGAAGAAGTATAACTTAAAAAATTACATATTTATGTATTACACATTGTTTTAATATTTATGAGAGGTTTATGAAGTGCTACAGATATAAGCATGGAATACTTATATCATATTTTATAGTCGCTATACGTTACGGTTGTACTCTTATCGTTCACTTAGGGGTAGGTCGGGCTAGGGTCGCCGATGTAGGGCGACGCATGGGTAAGGACCCTCTAATGCTTTTATCTGTCTCTTGCTTCTGAAGATTTCCTGTAGGGGAACGTTTGAATGAGTTTCTACCTTTTGAATTAGTCGCAATTAAAATTAAATTTACGAAGGCAAAATGCTTTTGGTTTATCGTCATAAAATGTAAACTAAGTACGTTGGAAGTTTCTCTGATCTCTAAGTTTAGTAAGTGTAAGAGATTGTAATTAAAGGGTTTCATATCTGGAATGTTTTAACTTTATGTCATAATATTGAAATATATATTATTTTACATACTATAATTAGCTTCTTGACCGAGCTACTTTCGAAACTAGCTATGGTGGTTGAGTATACATTGTGGAGGTTAAGTTTCGCTCGGAGTGTTCATCTGATGATCAGTTAGATTTCATTAATAAGTCTACTTATTGTTAATTATAATCACTTAAAAACCATAAATGGTGATGTCGATAAACATGACACTGATAATGAATGAATACAGAATTACACTGTCACATCATGTCAATGAAATGAAATCTATAACATGGTGTTAGATGGCATTAGAAAGATCAAATTATTATTTGTGTGAAAAAAAATTGTGACACCAATACTCTTAAACTTGTAAATTTAAACAGAATTTAAATACACATTTCATTGAAATTGTTTTAGCCGTGTCCAAGAAACATGGCATATGAATTATTCTTTACTGAACATCTATCATTAGTACGTAATATCTATAATTAATTGGGTAATTTCTGTCGTACAAGTTATTGGTAATTGAGAAAACAGAAAAGGAAATTTTGGGACACTTATAAATCACTGTAGACATTAGACATTGTTATCTAGATGAAATGTAAGTCGATATCGTTACTATCTCCATCGACTTATGCGATAGTCAAAATTTTGTTTACAGCGTGACTCAGTAAGCGTTTTCTATAATTGTTACATTTTCATCTTTGATTCTCGTTACTCCGTGGTGGTATTTCAATAACAGTGTACTTGTTTCTTAAATTGTGTTTTGATGAATCACTCAGTGTGTCATCGGTATCGCAAACACAAGGTGGCATTGTTAGTTGCTAATTACGTGCCACCAAGGCGTGCAAATTGCTTTAATGGAATAATGCCTTTAAACTTGTATTTTCAGATTGTACATTTTTGACGTATGCTACCCGATACCGTAATAAACATTTAATAACTTAATCGCGTCTAAGTATTATATTGTATTTACAAATATATTAAATAATATGCCCTAACCGTGTATGACTATGCCCTAGCCATATAGGTACTAAAAGGTGTTGAATGCAAGATGATTTTTTATGCGACACAAATAGTTAACAAACATGCAGTCTATCTAATTTTAAGTGATCCCTGCTGACCATGCACACCTCCATCTGATTTCAAACAGGATGCTTTACTTTTCCAGAAGACTAAAATGGTCACCAAGCTGTAAGTTTATCCGGCAAATGAACATGTGTTTAATCTCATCTTCTGTGTGCACATTGTCTACTCGCGTCATACGTGACTACGCGTGATGATTGAGGTAGGACTGTGGGGTTTGAGACTAGTATATATGTTATCAAATTGAAATGTAACAAATGTAGCCAAGGTATTTTTAAGACAATAAAGGCAGGCTAATAAGTTGTAAGTATACAACTAATCCAGGGCGACGTACGTGCGTTTTTGTTTAGGATTTTTCAATTTTGTTTAAATTTTAAAGAAAAATATAGCTTATGTGAAACATTCTTTCGATGGTAAGTGCCGTCAATATCTCCCCATAATCGTACAGATGGGTAAAAGTAATACAAGGTTTTTTTGACTATTTTTAAAGAATTATATGAGTTTAGAAATTTTAAGTTAGGGGAGCAAATATTTGATTATTATATTTTTTTTGAAATCGGTACATATGAAAGATAGATGTTATATATATAGATAATAGATAGTTGAAGATAATACGATCAGATATCACAGCAGTGTCATAGTGTCTGATCATCGGGGCCGACGCGGCAGCGCTATCGATTGCAAAGGTGCAGAGGGCGACGAACTCGCCACTTACGCTAGCTCAGCTGTTTCGCTCTTACGTCAAGCGTACTCATCCAACTATCCACTTACCTTGTTATAAATACCGTACTAGCGTCTATACATCGTCATCAATATCAACCCATTGATGTCCCACTGCAGGCCACGAGTCTTCTACCACAATAAGAAGGGTTAGGCTATAGTCCACCACGCTGGCCAAGTGCAGTTTGGGAGACTTCACACACCTTCGAAACTTTACAAGGAACTCTCAGATCTATGTTTCCTCACGATATTTTGCTTCACCGTTAAAGCAAGTGATAATTAATTTTTAATACGCATATAATTTCAAAAATCAGAGGTGCTTGTGGGATTCGAACCCTGGCCTCCCATTGTGAGAGACCGGAATCTTAATCAGTAGGCTATCACTGCTTTTTATCATCTATCAGCGTCTGTACATAATATAGGCTATATAAATATGTGCTGGGTACATTTTTATAGCTGAGATCACTGAAGATATAAATATGTACACATGTTCTGTCTGTTTATGGTCGTCATTCCGAGATTTCTGCGTGCAGTGTTAGTAAAGGATTACTGTATAAACTTCTACTCGACATTGTTGCAGAGGCAAAAGATAAAATAGGTATTTTTGATTTGTTGTTATGCAACCGAGTATAGTTGGAACTTATAAAAATAAAATATTTTATACCTAAATAAAATAAAAACAAAAGTCACAACCTTTCTCGTTCTGAGAGGAGAGGTGTACCCAGCAGTGGGACATCAATGGGTTGATGATGATGATGATGATGAAAAATAAAATAAAATATTTTATAACTGTATATAAATACGTTAATATTTTAAATATCGTATATCGGCATCGGCCTCGGTATAAAAATATCCGGTTTTCCAGTTACTAAAACATGTAAGAATATTTATTGTTCAAAGTGTATCTATTACTCATCGGTTAGTATAGTAGTCTAAATATTCATATTTTGTGGACGTAAAAGAAACAATTGTAGTTGATATATATCTGTATGACACTGTTGATAAGATTCTTGAGAACAATTGATAAGTAAGAGCAAATAACAATAGTAGCAATGTATCGGCTCCGTGTCTCATCAATCAATGTTCGTACTTGCAAACAATACTGTTCAACTACTTACAAATTCTAAATATATACACTACTATGTATTACTGTAACTGATGCAAATATAAGAATTTTAAAAGTGGAATTTAGAAACTTAGAATTTTGCTTTCGTACAAATAAATTTAATTTTACGCGCTACAGAAAAGGTAGACAGTTATGAAATTGCAGGCTAGGTGGTAAAACTATAGTTCGTCCGGGGAGGTACCGCCGCCGCCTCCACAATCCGCCGTGAACTAATTGTTTCAAGACATGTTTGCTGGGTACATTTATAGCGAGGCGAGCATCTTAGTCTCCAAGAGTAGATGCATCTACGACGATCTCAGACAGGACTTCAATCCTGTTTAAGGTTACATGTCCATGGGCTGCAGTGACCACTTAACATAAGGTGGCCTGCACGCTCGTTAGCTGCTCTTCTCACATAAAAAAAGACTCAAAAATTATTAAGAATTATCGTGAGTTTTGTTACTTTAAAAATTATTAAGAATTATCGTTTTGCGCGAGCTCCATCGAATTTCACAGTTTTACGTCTATTTAAGTTTGTAGTAACATTGCTTTCTAAACGAAACAGACATATTCAGCGTCCAAGATATGCTTTGAGAAAGGCATCCTATTAAAATGTAAACAACGAAGTACGGAATAGCAAACGAGGAAAGTTGAAGATGCCTGGTACGACATAACCCGATATACTTGTCTTTTAAAGTCTGTTACTAAAATGCATGTTACCATACCACCGGCATACTTTTTACGAATATTTACAAGAGGTTTCTTTTTAAAATTGACATTTATGGCGCGGTAGTAGTATGAGAGGTTATTTATTTGAATTTTTTTTTGTTTCTTATTCACTAAGAATTTAAATAATTAACTTTTCATTTTTTTTTGATTTGTATGTGAATATTTAAGTCTTAATTTAGGCATCGTTTCTGTCATTATGAAGACCGAATTCTATATCGACCCGTTTTCTATTAATCTTTTATCGTATGTTCAGCATCTAAGAATTATTTGAATATATCAAGAATTGACATATAAAGGTAATGGATGAGACGGTGGATTAGGTTTGTCGTTTTAAATGTGATCGGTTTTACCTTTGTTACAAGTGTTACGTGTCGCAATGTGAACTCTGGTCTATTGATATCTGTCTTACTCAATCGCCGATCGTAGCCTGTTAGGGTACCATCGCGGCAGGGAGGGCTCGCCATCGGCCAAGCGCGTCCGTCACGCTTGCTGCATTGACAATTCTCTGCTATCATTAACTAAAATCGGCCCCACGATAAATATTTCATGGCGGATACACACCTTTCTTTTATTCGTTGGGTATCTATAATGTTTTTTGTATAGAGCAATTGGAAATATGTCCCTTCAAACTGTCATAATAAGCGGATAGTGTGAAATTAATACGATAGGCACAAGATAATACGATAATATCAACTAAGATGACAATTGGTAACTAATAATTCATATCCATTAATAGATAAATTGGCCATGTGTTGTTACCACTAAGACCCAAAACAGAAATCTAAATTCATCATTTACATGTGCGCTTGAACTGGAAACGAATCTGGAACACTCTGCGTGTCAGACCTATATGTTTACCGCTGTGTCACCATGCCGTCTATATGTATACAAAGATAATAAATACATATAAGAAATTATTTATTTCTTTCCAACTATTCTAGAATATTCAAAGATACAAGTTCCAAATATGACTAGTTTATGTAATTCGTCACTGCATACGTTGTCACCGGAAATAAAATGAGTAATAAATATTATTAAGTATACTGAATAAATTGAAACAACAAGGAAACAATAATATTTTACTCTTAACAGTACCACAAGAAATATAATTTGTTTGTTGCATGCGTCTAGTGTATCAACTTGGTTACTTGTTTGTTTCAAGGCGATTTGTTCTGAAGACCACGGTATGTAACAATTTATTTTGAAAATTACTATAGTAAATGATACAGAAAATAATAAACTAATCATAAGATTGCCTGTCGCTGTAATCAATAGTTTGATGAGTATATATTTAAGCTCTGGTTGCAGGAAAAACTGTTTTTAAGCAGTGCAAAAGTTTAGCACATCAATTAAGCTCTTTATGTAAATTGTTTCTCTTTTGATAATTATTTAAAGCCCGTTATACTAAACATGCCAATTCACATTTACTTAAATATTAGATAAGAGCTAATATCACACATAGCGATCTTAGATTACAAACATAAAACTGAGGTTTTTAACCGTGACTCGATTTTTTTATTACAAACATTTTTTTTATATTTAAGTCATTAAAGTTCAAATTAGAGTAAAAATATGCTTTTACGTCATAGCTTAAGTCGCGGCGTTTTGTCATAGTTTATGTCCGCGCGTACCGCTTGCCAGTTAATTGAAGCTGTTATTCAAGTGGAAGGCTGAAAGGGGAAGGCACTGGGTGGCAGCCTTTTCCTGAAATGCTATTTATAACCGACTGCGCCATCGCATTCACCGTGCGATCGATAGCGTCCTATCGTGGCCAATTCAGTCGCGGCCGTGGGAGGTTTATGTGAAATGCATTTTGTTCTGACGTCATGGTGTTATTAATATATTCTGATCTTTCATTGTTTTTATGCTACAAAGTAAACATATTTGATAGGTCACTGCAGCCCATGGACACCAACATTTAACCTCAAACAAAACTGAAGTTCTGTCTGAAGTCATATGCAGATGCATCACTACTCCTGAGGACTAAGACGGTTGCCTCGCAACCACACCTCTCCAACCGAAACACAAACACTGCTTCACAGCGGATTATAAAGGCAGCGGTGTTAGTTCCCCGGACGAACTATAGTTCTACCACCAAAATTAGGTTATTTTGTACGGTAGGGTAAGTCAATAATTTTATATGAATAAATAAATCTGACTTTCATGTGACATGTGTTTGCATGTCTTGTGTGTCGAGTGACATAGGCTATCTCTTATAATAAGTAGGGTTTCTAAATAGGTTTCTTTACAAGTAGAATGGAAACATGTTTCCGCCATAAACACCCGTAAAAAAAGTATAAGTCAAACAACCAAATTTGGAATTAAACTTTTAAATAACGTTTTCTCATTTTTTAAAGTAGGTACCTATTTGTTTATAGCTTTATCACTTTGAGAGTTATGAGGCAGCCCGGGTAACGGGCCCGGGCGCCGCCGTCGTGGCTCACTCGCTATTGGCACGTTGACAAACTGGATATAAGTTCCCAAGCTTTGCAATAAAATTGTCGCAGTAACATGAATATGTAACTTATATAATATAATAAAAATATTATCACAATTATTACTGCTGGTTACATTGTACTAAGATAAAAATTGAGTAAATAAGTTTTACTGCAAACAATGTCATTGTGGATATTCCATGGTTGTCTAACTGGGTAGATGTAGCCTATGTTTCAACTCACTGTTAACTTTGTTTTAAAAATATGTGTACAGATTTTCGAATAGGCGCAATCTAGGTCAATATGTAGGTAGATAAACATCTTTTTATATACATACGATGGCAATGAAACGACTTGATTGCTATCGTGAATGTCATTACGTACTCCGTAGTTTCCATTTGTAGCATATTCATCACAAACAATAGCTGCTTAATTGAATGTAACTCTATTCTTTATGGTCGCTATTTGTATTTTATCTGCCTGCAGTAACAATGGCTAGTGAAATACGAGAACGATAGGAATACAATCCGCAATGCTATTGAAGGAACTGTCGACTTTTTAAAGCAGCAGCTTTTCTGAGGTAATTAAATCCAAAATTTTACATTGATGTCTGCACAGTGGAGATTGTAACTTATTATCAAAGCTGCCTTTTGCAGGTAACTGGACGGTATACGTAATGGCGAGTGGTCACACATACACCTACATGCCTGAGAGCTTACTGTAAAGTTTTTGAAGGCGTGTGAAGTCTACCCATCCATCTTGGCCAGCGTGGTGGACTATGCCCTAACCCTCATTCTGTGAGGACAACCGTGCCCAGCATTAGGTCATTAATGTGTTAATTATGATGATGATGATGATGATATAAACTGAAAAGAAACTACTATTGACACGTTTTAGAACACTATAGTAGATACGTAATGGATACTTAACACTACAGGAAACTTCAGTAGGACTGTGTTAAAATAAAGTATGAAAATTTGACATACCTGAAAAAGATTTGTGTTCCTCGTATTTGTGATCTTAGTTTGCTAAATTGTGTGTTGTATGTTGTCAGAAGTAATCGCTAGCATACAGTTTTATCATAGCACAGCGAACACTACAGTTGTGTGTCAGAAATAGGTGCAACGATTCCAGGTTTTCCGCCCTAGACGAACCAAGGAGAGTTTTATCACATTTCTATATACAAGGAGCATGTAATAAACATACTGAGTTTTGCAATCGTTAAATGCTCATCAAAATTTATTTTCGTAACGTGTATCCAATGACATCAATACAGGAATAGTCACAATTAAGCATGGTTTGCAACTGTTAGCATGTTTTACTCACACTAGTCTGAGCGTTCGTGTATGGTCTTCAAGTTGAAGCATCATAGACGTACGTACTCTATTGGAGTTTTTCACGCGATCTCACCGCGAGAGAGCAGTCGACTTGCGCCCGCGCAGCCGCCACGCTGCCATTGCGTCTTACCTGTTATATTACTAGAAATTATTTTAAAAGTATCCGTGTGAACTATCTCGTTACTGATGAACTCTTAGTTTTTAGGATTACTTTAAACAAAGGAATATTCGGTTTTGTTATCATCTGATGCTTCTTTTTTAAAGGGAAATTTTAGTGTATTTAAATTTGAACGTGCGAAACTTCTCACATAAGCCGCATGAATTTAACGGCTATTCGTGTACTGGTTACAATAATTACAGCATAATAAGTTAGAGAAGCATAATAATCTCGAGAAGCAGTGTTCGGTGTAAACATTTGTACATGTATAGAAATCGTGTAATTAAGTGAGAGTCTTGTTTGTAATGCGCTTCAATTACCAATCGAGAGCTGGTGATTAAAGGTGATAGTTGGCCAGAATGTGTTATTGAATCGGTTAATCGATTCGAGGAAACTAGTCGTGCCGGATACCTTAAGCAAGTGTGCCGCCCGAGTCTGCGATTTCTCCTGCGTCACGCACGTCCGCGCGGCTCGCACGCTCGTTCGGCTCCCTGGCGAATGATTGATCCAATTGCAGAGTTATTAGATTTGCATGTGGATGAACCGTTGCGGAGCGGAGTGTTAGTGAAAGTGAGCGTGATGCGGGCGCTCAGCTGAGCCGCCGTGACGTCGCTGCGCCGAGTGGCGTGTGCGGACATGGGCCATGTGGAGGATATGCGGCGTCAGTAAGGCCGAGCCCGTGCTGTTCGCTGCCGTTGACGATGATTATGTAAGCCTCACATAAGACAGTGTATAATGCTTACACATCAAAGAAGTGTGTAAATACGCCGCATTTAATTAATTGGTCTCGAGAATTTTTAGAGCTTTGTGAATATACACAATATTAAAATGAAAAGTAATCGTTTTTTTATTTTACAATTTATTTGACATTTTGTACACTTGACAATTTTATTTTAGAGATACATTTTTTTATTATAATATGAACAATCAAATTCTCTTAATAAAAAAAAAACTGTAAAATATTTAAATAAAAAATTGTAAGATCTGTGAAATATTTAAATAAAAGTTGTTTAGTTAATTAAATTTATGTAAAAATATAAATGTACACACAGTAGTAAAAGGTAAGTGGTTGTTAAAGAAAACTTACCTAATATAAATAACCAAACATTTTAACGACATTTAAAACAAAAAACCTTCTGGAAATTTACTTCAGTTATTTATGCTTTTAGTAATCTTTTTCTGACAATGAATTATTATACATTAGACTCTTAGTACTCTGATCATTGTATTTTAAGTTTGTATCGTATCGTATCTGTGAAGTTTTATAGCATTGCAGCAGCAAACGACCATGAAGTTCATCTGTCCACCATCCAACGACATCTGTAATCAACCCTAAATAGAAGTAAAGTTCTATCCGAGGACGCCCACGACGACTTTATGTCTTGCAATCAAAGTTAGTCTTGAGGTGTGGCAATATCGGATACCAATCTTATTTGTGAAGTTTTAACATTAAGTTGGAACGCCTTGTTAAAGTATCATTGTTTTACTATACTTTTAACCAGAACAGAGCAGCGTTTATTTTCTCGATGTCCACCAGTGGTAGACAAAAGGCAGACGACGGGAATAGATCTTAATACTGTTGTTATAAGACATAAATTGGCATGGCGGTGGTGCTTCTAAAGTCAAACTGAGTAGGTTCTCTTACAATATTCTATGTGGATCGTCACCCGTTTCCTATTTGTTATTGTAAATAAATAAGGTTTTCTATATTCAAAACCATAAATTAAAAATCCTTGTGTCGTGGGTGTCATATACATATACAAAGATGAATACATAAACACCCAGAACCCAGAACATAAAACGAAATTCATTTATATGTCTGCGGAAATCGAATTCAGAACCCTCTACGTCAGACAAGTATGGTTACTACTGGACCACGACGGTTGTCGGATCGGGTATAACATAACTGCGAGATTTGTTCTGAAAACCTGGTGGTATGTTTCAGCAGCCGACATGGCGGTTGTGGGGCGAGGAGCGAGTGGACGGTGCGGTGTACACGGTCTACTTGAAGAAGGTGCGCTACCACCGGCCCACGCGCAGCGCTTCTAGTGTGAGTATCCGTTATTTATTTAAAATAATGTTTGGCTGCAACCCTGTTTATCGCCCACTGCTGGGGACGAGGTTTTGCCAAGCCATGGTCAGATAAGCTAGGATATGCCGGCTGCATCATTTGAAATGTTTACTTCAATTAATAATATATAAGGTCCTAATAACTATTTAAAACTAAAGTGAAATTAAAAAAGGCTT
>DWKL01000589.1:0-18046 GCA_018249415.1 Phareas burnsi | reverse complement strand
AACGCAGTCATGTCCTAAGCTACGCCGCTGTGTAAATTAGGGCTCCCGCAGGTAGATGATAAAACCAAATAATCCCCCGTTACATGCTTCTAATTTTCTATCCTAGGACGCACACACGACACGGGATGCTTATGCGTCGATCGTCATTACCATACTTTTACAGCGTCTTTAGCCTCTACTTACTTGTACTAACGCCAAATTTAATATTTAATCCCTGCTCACTATTAAGACAAACGTAGTATATGCATATTCACAATTATTTTATAAGACCATTAATGAATTATTTGCGTACGCTATTTTGTATGTGGTAATTTATATTCCCTTGTTTTCCTCAGTTTTCAAGTGTTATAAAGAAATGTCCTGACTCACTGACTAATTCATAATCGCAGGACTCAAACTACTGAAGCTAGAAACATTACATTTCGATAGGGGGCTCATTTAACACACACTACGTGATGAATTTCGAAAATTTCTTTGTTAAAGGGATATAATGGGGAATGAAATTTCGTAATTTTTGTAGTTTGAAATTTGTTTGAATATAGTTGCAAATAAAATTTTGACTATATAAATACTAAGTTATCCCCTTATGGAGGATGAACATTTGTAGGAGTATATGTATGTATGAGACCGGTTTTTTTTTTTTTATTTTGTGTGAGAAAAGTAGCAAAGAAGCATGCAGGCCATTTGATGTTAAGTGATCACTGTAGGTAATGAACACTCGTATCTAACCTCAAACAGGACTGAAGTCCTATCTAAGGTTGAACGTAGATGTCCTTCTAAGATGGTTGTCTCGTTATAAATGTACCCGACCACGTTTCCAACCCAAACAGAAGAATTAAATTCACGGCGGATTATGAGGAAACTGATATAACTCCCTGGACGAACTATAGTTCTACCTTGGATTTTTTTCCCTAGGCAGATGTCATAATGGCAGGCGTGCATAGTTTTATATTTAAACTTCTGGGTTAGAAATTATAACTTGCCTTGAAAATTATCCCGTAAGAGGGTAAAATATGGGACTTATTACAGAGATAGGAGTACATACATATACACAAGAATATACTATTATTTTTCAGGTAAATGGGAAGAAGCAGAACAAAGTATAAATCAATTAGCATCATTCGATCGATGGCAAAGTCAGTTACTAAAAGCTGAAATGTATTTTCTAAAGGGCGACGCAACCGACGCCCTGGAGTGTCTTCAAGACATTTTAGATTACTGCAAAACGGAAGACGATACATTACATTATGTATCACTTCGAGTGAAATCTATGATAATGATGTCCGAAGTCCAACAATCTTTCAGTAGCATCCAATCTACGAACATCATGTTATTAAATGAAGCGCTATCAGTCGCCAAAAAATATCACTTGCACTATTTAGCTGCTACTGCTGAAATGCACATTGCCAATGTGCAACTACACATGGGCTGTACGAAGAATGCTTTATTATTGGTGAGGAAAGTACTACCTTCAGTGATGGCACACGGTAGTGCTTACGATTTGGCGAGAGGTAAGCTATACCAAGGTCATCAATATGTACAATGCAATACAAATATTCTTCATTTATATTTTATACACATTTATTATTATTTATATTTTAGACATATACAAATATTAAAATACAAAGGCGACCTTGTTCCTCAGGAAGTGACCACTTCCAGGCAACCTTTGGGATAGAGGAAATAAAAAATGTTATACACATCTATTGTACCCATAATAATAATTGAAGTGTCTGTCTGTTAGTGATTTCACAATAACCACCAGCATTTAATTTCAAATCATCATTATGCTCTATATCATTTTGTAATTATGTTTATTTGTAGATACCAAAAATATTCTATTTATGTTTGTACCTTTGTGGGATCTACTTTTACAAAGAAAGATAAATGAATTATATTAGTATAAAAGGTAGCATGTATCAATAACAATACATGCTACCTTTTATACTAAACGTATGCAGTATGTTTTAGCTTAAATATAAAAAGAATACTGCACAGGCATAGCCGCTTTTGGACATTCATTATAAATAAAATTATTGTACTGAAAATGTCGCAAATATTATTTGGGTGGTCAGATCAAGCAGGAATTTACGGCTACGGTTGTTATTAGTAGTAGGATTATGCAAATAACTATTTTACCTTAAGTTCATGTATATTTTTTTGTATTTTAAAGTCAGTTATTTTAATCAGTCACTGGTAACTCACAACTCAATACATACTTTACAAGGTTTTGAAATATTACAACGTTAATTATGACATTTTTAGCCTTATTGCTGTATACGAAATGTCGGATAGCTACGTCACCTACAAACGGCGAACCTAGAATTCAAGTCATCCAATGCTGTTGCGAAGCACTGGAATCAGTTAAGGAGAACTTTTCTAAAGTTGGTGCACATTCCAGACTTTTGCAAACTTGGTACTTACAGGTAAATTAAACTTCATATGTGTAAGTGAGATTATATTCTTTAATCTTTAGCATAAATACTATTATTTTTATTGCAGGCCCAACTCTACAACGACATTGGTAATTATGCTTCAAGAAACCAATGTGCCTGGATGTATAGACAACTTGAAACTCAAAATCCAATTGAACCTTCAAATATGTTGCATATAATGTATTAAATAATAACAATAACATTTTTACTGTTATTTTATTTTTAATTACCGTGATCTAACCTATATTTTTGTCAATATAAAGATATAATCGTGTATAAACACACGTGATGTTTTCTTATATGAATTTTACATGGAAAATAAGTTTGTTAGACATATTAAGCGCAGTTACTGTTCTTTCCTTCCACACATCTAAAAGACCTACAATAACATATATATCTGATATACTGAAGATCACAGGCTCAGTATTAATGACAACTTGTTTCAATTGAAACTATTTAATACAATTTATCGTTCAATAAAGCTTTCTGAACTATTTCTGACATTGTCATTTTAATATCTCTGCAGAGAACTTCAGCAACTAAAACTTTAGTATCACTTTGTATATCTGAAGGTACATAAGCCCCTTCTCCTAAAATGTTCGTATCATTCCAACAGTGTCCAAGAGATGCTTGCGATTCGCAAATGCGTCCTAATTGTAACAATAAAGATGTTATATCTTCCAAAAGCGAGGGAAAGGCAACGCAAATTCTCATTAGAGACTTGAGTACCGGTTGGAATAATTCCAAACGCAAGTCACTCGGCAACACTGATAAGAGAGTTGACAAAGTATTAACGCATAATCTTGCAATAGACATTGCTTTTGGTAACGCATATTGAATCGATAAATGGGACACAAGATCAACAGCAAAAATCTGCTTTTCCAGGGATGCTTGGCTTAAAAGTTCTGGAATGAAATCCAAACAAATGTGCATTGAAGGTATGCCTTGAACCGTGACCGGCAACAGTTCTCTTGGGTATCCTTGGAAGTGCACCAACTTGGCTAACGAAGGTTCTGATATGAATACTTGATGCAAGAAAGAGCAAATGATACTCCTTACTTCTCGCAACGACCACATGAGTTCTGGTTTTGACTGATCTTCAGTAGTTTCTAAACAAGCTTCTAATAAAATTTGAAGTGCTGCACTTTCTTGAGCGGCTATTAGAGCATTTTTCAGTTCATCCCGTTCCGAATCAGAATTTAACTGTCCAGTCTTTTCAAGCAAGGGTTTGTCCAGTAGATGTCTACTTAATTGACTTCTCGATGCTGCTAAACTTGCTTCTAATATTCGTAATATTATTTTTAATATTGGACCGCATCTAAATACTCTTATATCGCAACGTAATACTTGTAATGGATCAACTAAAACATTTTCTTGAGTTACAGTTACGGTTTTAGCAGTGCCATTAATGTCCAATAGTGCATTTATTGTCATTATCCATAAACATCGAGGTAGCACGGTATTAAGTCGCAACCAGACCTCGCGATATAGTTCTTGGATGTGTCGAGGCACTTGATCACTGAGCACGCTCTTTACGTATCTGACGAATATTTCGGCAAACGGCCAGATATCTGTAGGATTTTTGTTAAGCATAGCTTTTAAAATCTTGCCAGTTTTGTAAGGGTTTACTTCAATGTTTTGGAAAGCTTCATTAATAGAGGATTCCGATAAATTGACGTCGATTTGGTGGCGACAGTAATCTCCAAAAACTTGATCGTCCATCCAATCGTCAACCAGTGACAGTTGTGGGAAATGAGTTGCTAGTAATCGCAGAAGTGGACTGAAGAGACCACCGTAGCTCATTTGGTCTTTCTGAGCTTGATGTAATAAATACTTTATTGGCAATTCGGAAAGAAAAGCGGCTGAATAACTTTTTATGTTTCTTCCATTCGCTAATAAAGTGCCTGCATTAGACAATCTCACATCCTCATACAGTAGAAGATAGTAAATCAAAAGCAACTGAGAGGCTAATGTTGGCTTTTCCAAGTTAAACTCTATCGACGATTCACTATTATCTATTTCCATAGGAGAAAATGGTTTTTTTTGGGCATCAAAATTAACACCGAAAATAGAATTTCTGAACACTCGTCTAATTTCTTCTTCTGTTATAGGTTTATTGAAGTATTCGTTTGACCCTTTATTATTTATGACTAAAATAGAGTTTACGTACACTTCGACGAGGGCGGGCATCACTGGATGCAAAGGTGCTGTGCAGTTACAAATTTGACGATAAATCCAATTTTTTATCGGAACTTTATGTTTGGAGAATGCTCGGGATTTTAAAAGTTGGTGAATGCAATGAACAGGCAAATACCCAGATACATTGCTGTTGAGATTTACAGTAACAGGAACTTTTACAGCATGCGCAGTAACCACCTGCAAAACATATAATGGATTATTATTGAATATACCTATCGAAGTAAAACGATAACCATTAGATATATTATAAAAATTAAACGTAATTGACCTGTTCCGTAAATATTTCCTGTGTGAATGCTTGCTTTATACGGGCGAGGCCATTTGGTCGCACGGGCACGCGCATGCCCAAAGTAGCGCACACCAGCTCGCCCACGGCGGTCAGTTGTCCGGAATGAAAGTGAATTGCTATTAAAAGCAACATTTCGCCAAACGATGCAGTTACGCCAGAGTTACTATAATCAAGTATTTAAATACCACATTAAAAAAAACCCTACAAATACATAAAGTGCAATGGAAAGTCAACTAAAAATAATATGCACCTTTCAAAATATGCTTCTTCTTTGACCAACCACTGAACCCATTCAATTGCTTTTTTTTCATGTTCTGGTGCAGCTAGAAATAAGTTTTTATATTAGTAGTAATTTTTGTTCACTATTAAATATGAATAAATTTAAGTTATTTATTATATCAGAAACAAAAAACACAAACCCATTAGAGATGGGCAAGCCAGGATCATACAAAGGCTTAAAGACACAAATCGAACTCCTGCAGGGGTCGGAGGAGGTTTTTGCGTAACTAATCTTAACAAGCCTGAAACTTCATCATCTTGAAACTTGATTCCTGCAATGCCTCTTAGTGCACAATAAAGTCTAAGTAATGCTGATGCATCAACTCCAGCAGATGCCTCTTTTAGCCTGTTCAGTAATTCTTGACGAAGTTTAATTAGTGCTGCATTTCCATCACCCTTGCCTCTTTTATGAGAATTCCGTAAGAATGTTGCAAACCAAGCTCGAGTGGTTTGATCTGAGCCTAATAGAAGCCCAGACATAAAAGAAACCTGAAAAAAGCATACATATCCTTTTCAATGTAATTTTTCCATTATTTGCTTAAATTTTAATAGATAATTTACAAATAAAAACTGACATTTATATACAAAATGGAGCTTATGAACATATAGATGATTAGACAGCAAAGCAGCACTGCATTGCCATTTTGTATCTTTTTCTATATTAAAAAGTAATGTTTCTCTCTCTAAAATAAAATTGATTGCTGTATGATTTAACTTACTAAATCATCCTGATGATGTGTTAACGTTAGATTTATGACCAGCGAAGGTAATCGAGAAGCTGAAGCTGCTTTAGCTCGCACAGTGGCAGAAATGTGTGGGCAAGCATCACAAAGTATTGTTAAAGTTTTCGCTCTTATCCCACCTTCTTCACCCCTTTCTGCATTAACAACTAGAGATTCTGCAACTGTAAAAGTGGATTCAATGAATGAAAACAAACATTATCAAACCAAAAGGTAGTTAAACTATAATCCATTCAGGGAAATACCAACGCCGCCCTCAATCTGTCGCGATTATTTTAATTTTCAGGAGTAGGGATGCATCTACATCACAGATAGAACTTCACGGTTGAGAATATATTTGGGTGTCCATGGATTGCAGTGACTATTTAACATCAGGTGGCCTGCATGTACGTTTGCTACTCTTGAAACATAAAAACAATATAAAAATTTCTAAATTAGTATAACACAATAATAACAATAATAGGCACTGATTTATAACACATTTCATGCTCCTCACAAGCAAAAAGTTAGTTGCACATTATCTAGATAGACGCTTCAAAACAAAAGGAACGTAAAAAAATAAGTATAATTCCATATTAGATAAAAAAAATTATTTGTTGGAAAAACTCAAAAAAAAATTTTTACACAAATAATTTACTTTCAAAGGAAGTTAAGAATTTTTTAAACTGTTGACTGTAGAACTAGTTTTAACTACCTTCAATTCAAGGGTGATCACAAAATAATAAACTTGAAAATAAATGAGACTTCTCAATTGGGAAAGTTATTTGTAAAGATTAATAACTAGTTTACCTAGATATTTTTTCAGTGAATTATCTATAATAAACTCCCAATAGACTGGGTGTCTCTGAAGCAGGAACCAAAAGTCCATCATAGATTTATATAAGCCTATTTGTTTTAATGCTTGATAACTACATATATCTTATATAAGTCAACTTTACCACACCATTAAAAATAAAAGTAATGCAATTATTTCTGCTATTAGACCAAGATAGACGTGGCAATGACGCCACTGCATCCACACTATAAGTCCTGCCAACTTAATCAGTGTTCAATATTTTATATATAAAAAATTGTTACCTTCATGCAATGTATCAGGCATATTGGCAACCACCCATGAAATAATATTTGGCCCCTTATTGACATGAAGAAGCACTTCCACTACTTCACATATATTCAGTAAGTTTGGTAGCTCAGCTAGACTAATACAAATAACATCAGTAATTTCTTCCAAATAAACATCATTATCGAATAGTTCCGATGGCTTGATAGCACATTCAATATTAGAGTTTTTATTTTGGTTGTATTCTACCACTTGAGCTTGCATTTGCAATATTTCTGATAAAACAAGACGGAGACGCCTAGATGAATCAGATTGTTCAAAGTCACTGGCCAAACCATTGACAATGTTTTGTATCAAGAAGGACTCTGTGCATTGGGAGCCACTTCTTGCACTGAAACAGTAAAAACATAAAATTAAATTTGGTAATGAATTGTGTTCTTGTGAAGTAAAAAATCACAGTTTCTAATTATGATAAAATATATTATAACACTCAAGACTACTTAAACTAACCGCATTTCTTGCTCCTTCTTGAGATCACCTTCTAGAGCGTGAAACTCGATAGAAAGAAGTGATACAATGAAATTCACCAAATCAATACCAGATAAAAGAGTCAGTATATTGGTTTTAGCCTCTGCACAATACTGGGTTACATCCAATGGGCAAATGAGGGCCATACGTACAAGACATGGAATTATAGGCCTGATTTCTTCAGAAGAACATTTCATTAGAGTAGCAGTGTCTAAATCTTTTATTGCTTTAAAAACATGTGGCTGTATCGGCTTCATAAACATACAGGAATCCATGGTTGTTAATCTTGTTTGTATTGGATAATTCACTTGTACACTTTTACATAAACTTATGAATAAGACAATATTTCATTTTAAATAAAATATATTATTTTTATATCAAAACGCTGCAAGTATGAACTGAATAATAATAGTAAGGTTATCTTATAAGAAAAATAAAGAAATTTCATGCAAAGCTATTTATCGTAGCAATGATGACATCAAAAATGCCCCCAATGTTCAAGCAACAATACTGCTTCTGATATTGTCAATTTGGCATTAACAGATTACAGATACAACATGGCACAGATGAAAATATAACGTTATAAGTGCAATACCACACTGCGGTTTTTTATTTCATGTTTATTTATTACAAAAATAAGAATACTCGTTTTGATATATTGATAAACAATAATCTCAGCAATCTTATCAAGATTACTATATATTTTACGTCTATTGAATTTTAAGGAATCATAGGATCTATTTAGATCTAATTTGAAACTTTTCGACGAAATCAATGAAATAAAATATCATTTATTCCATCTATTCGATGAATGACGATTGGTTTATCAGTAAGTGTGAACAAAGTAGACTTTTCTCCAATATACTTTCATAGAGGGTAGTAAATAATTTTGACCTATGTACATAAATATTACAACAATATTATATTGTTCTTTAGATTGTCGCAATCACGACCGAACAAGAAAATTGTATGAAAAAAAGCACGAGTAACCGGCCGTTTAACGGCAACGCGCCAGCGTAACGAAGGATTCTACACTCTAAAGTAAATTTTAAATGTTATTGTTGAAGGAAAGAAGGAAGGAATTATTTGAAGGTTGCGTGTTTGAAACATTCTCCGAATTAGTTTTTTCCGTCATTTCGTAGCTAATTGGCAAAAACATAACCCTGATTATTCTCCTCATTGTTTTATCTGTTCACAGGTCCATGGATACAACCATGTTACTAGGAAATTATTCTTATTATGGAAGTAGATGCGTTATTCTATGAACCAATATACAATGGAGTAGTGAAATTAAGTAAAAAAAATAAGTAGTAGCTCTTCATACATTATCATGTAACTGAGGGATGAAAAAATCTATTGCACAAAAATGTGTCTTTGAATAAATATTCAAATTTCTATAATAATAGAGTAAAATGTTTGCTACTAAACATTTAAATGTTTGATAGTTTGTGAGATATGCGCTTAAAATGTAGTAAAAACGAACCCCGTTTTGCCCTCTCTCTCTAACATTTCAACGATGTGTTGGAAAATTATGAACTTAAAAAACACTCGACAGAAATTATTTATGATATGATGTTGCATGGTATGTGGTGTATTTTCGTCTACTCGCTATTTTGTCTTTAGAGGCCGTAGTATATCTTTTGGTTAAGAGTATATCTTTTGGTTTATTCGAGAAATACTACGAAATATAAACTTATTTTTTCTGATAATGATTTGAATTATTTACTTATGTAGATATTTTATTTTAAATATTACCGAAATTTAATCGTGAACTTCATGTCGTACTTGGTTGTTTTTAGACACGGCATACTAAGGAACAATATTCAAACTAACGAGCTAACATAAAAATAACTAATCCAAAACTGATTACTACCCGAAAGTCTCTCAGAGAAAATAACTATTATGCTCGTCCATATTGAAGGACCAATAATTGTTTTACGAACAGATGAAATCTTTGATGTAAAAGAAAATGTATTCTTTGCTTTTAGAACTGAACTCCTAAAGGGATGACATAAGATACGCCGAACTGTATGCCCGTTTTGAAATGGGCGTTTGGCTGCGTAGTATGGTTTTTTATCTCAATACATAATGTAATACAAAATGGTGGCATATCTGTTCTCTATAATATGTGAGCAAGGTAAAACGTATCCCAAAAGCCGTCATTTTGGATTACATTCTTTATTGAAACAAGTTGTAACGTACGCAAGTTTAGTCTCATACATAATGGTCATAAAGTTAGCGCTAGACGTTAGCACGAACTGTACCACGCCTTCTAGACCATTGTTGCCAGTGTATAACTATTTCATTGTAATATCTCCAAATCCGAAATAAGCAATCGAATAATGAGAACTCTTTATTATATTACTTCAACATGGAATCGATTTTAATAAAATTTCACCAAAATATCCTGTAGTTTTACAAATTTAAATTTTACGGGATAGCATTACGAAGTATATAGAATTAAATAAATTAATTTGTCAACTTAAGACTAATGAAACATTTTTAGTAAAACAAATCAATTTAAAACATGAAACGATACAACAAACATAAAAAAAAAAAAAACCTTGTGCTGCAGTATAAGTCGATAAAATGAATTGCAGTTAGAAAGCCGTAGCGCAAGACACCAACATTGATTTTCAGCATCTATAATGATCCTTATGCATACACTTAAACAAATAATGAAATAAACACATATGTTAATCCTGTCTTTATTAAAATATGATACAAGTACGTAGTAGAACATTAAATTGTATTAGATTAAATTAATTAAATCGATAAATTGAATATATAAATGTATACATTTATAATGAAAGCGAAATTTCATAGTAATAAATTATCATTTCTTTGCTTCCCAAGTAATTTGTTCTCGATTTGCATTTGGTAAGACCATCTTCAGCTGTATAGAATTTGACTATGTAGAATTTTGTCGAGGATGTATACGTATGTATGTATGATGATGTATGTATGTATGATGTATGTATGACATATACGTGTATCACATGAATCACATTAAGAGATCAGATACGATTTACGAAGAGTATATATACAACCTGATCAATAGAGGTACATTGTTTTTAAATAATAGTAGTTAATATATTTTTATTATTCATTATCCTGGAATCAATTTTGATTAAATTTTACCAAGTATACTAATTTAAATTCGGCGGAACAGAATTGTAAATTTGTTCTTTCACAAATAGTAGGTTTAAATTTATGCTTGCTTCGGTTGCTTGCGGCGGTTTGCTGCGGCTTTGGCTATATAAAATCTTTCAACTTCTATACTCTTTTATTTAGTATCAAGATGAAATTAATTGAATTATTATATCAATTCTACGATTTCTTTATGGCCAAAATACATACTACTATACACACAATACGAACATGTTCTAGAATTTAAAACTTAAAAAAAACTGTGCATACATATGTATGTTATGTAGCTATGTAGGTTATAATAATGAAGTGTATATAATATAATGGGTATATAATAATGAAGTGCTTACTTCAGTTTTGAATCTAGACACTAAATGTAAGTCACTGTCGTGCATTATTGTATTACGCTATTGCCAAATCCAGATTTTCTTAAATCTAAAATATTGAAGAGACAACCTGAATTCATTTTTAGTGGGAGCAGTCTTAACTCTACGAAAGATCGATAGACGTGATATTTGATTACACTTTTAAGTAAATCTTAAGACGTTCAGGTACATGTTAAAAATATAATAATAGCGGCCCCGCCGCTGGTACCACCGCCACACCTTCGGACGAGAAAAATAAAGTTCCTATCTTATGGTTTGAAGTATGTGGCAAGTCTGATCCACTCTTTTGCAGCATCCTAATATCCATGCAGAAGTAGAATCGCTTTGCGACTGAGATCAATTTTAGACATGAGTCCATGTATTCATCAACCGTTAGAAGTGCATTGCTGAGCCTCCCCTAGAAAAAAGATTATGCGGTAATTACTGTGCTTGGCTGTGTCTGCGTCGGTGACCGCAGTAGATGGGTTATATTGGACAGAAAACGCTGAACCTTTACTAGATTTAATCTTTTATTCGCCTCCTATGACTTTAGAATAAAAGGAGTGGTATTCTAGCCGACCCTACGTAGCCCCAAATGGCGCTGATAAACGGTCATTCATGATTTGTATGACATGGGTTCTATTCAATGTGGTTCGATTGAAACTGTTTAGAGGAGCAAATAAACTTTGAGAAAACTAAACATTGTTTGATATTATAACGATTTCAACATTATATGTAATAGTATAGTTTCAACATATAACATACACTGTAATAATACATAGGAAACGGCCCCGCCGCTGGTACCACCGCCACACCTTCGGACGAGAAAAATTAAGTTCCTATCTTCTGGTTTGAAGTATGTGGCAAGTCTGATCCACTCTTTTGCTCCATCCTAATATCCATGCAGAAGTAGAATCGCATTGCGTCTGAGATCGATTTTACACATGAGTTCTGTTCTTTATGGAGTTGATTACAGATGTCCATGGGTAGCATGACATGGCCGCATGGCCGTTTGATTCTTCTAATACCTTAAAAATGGTTAATTTAATAGTGATTAGACTTCATACTTTGAAATGTTACAAGTAAAGTGAGTAATAATTGTAGTGAAATAATAATGTGGTTTTACTTTATCAATTATAGTAAGAATTTTGTACTGCAGCGAATTTATTAAGAAAATTAATCGTACAGGGGTGGACTTTATGAGAGAGTTCAGGCGATCATTGTGACTATCTGCTACGTAGTAGATGCCTACGGCTACGGTTGTTGCCGAAAATGCTCCTTGCTACTAAAGATGTTACAATTATTAATTGGTACGAATTAACTTCAATTCAGTAAATACTTCATGGATTCAATGGATTTTCTTACGTTTTTTATTGAATTCATAACATATTTATTGAATCCATAACAATATATCGTAGGATCCTATAATTATTTATAACGATCTAATTAGTATAAAATATGTTTAGTAAATGGCCCAGTACAATAAAGTCAATTGTTTCTAAACATAAGTGGTGGTAAAATGAAGATACAAATGAGTTGTGTAAAGTGTTTGCAGAGTAGCGAGTGAATCGATGTAATGTATCAGGCAGCAGGGCACGTCTGGGGCAGTTCGGGTGGGTCGGGCGGCGAGGCCGCGCGGAGGGCGGCGGCCGGCGCGGCAGTCGCGCGCGGGCACGTGCGCGCACCGCCTTCGCGCCGTTCGCGGTCTTCCCTTCCGTCACATCACCCCATTACGCTCAATATTCGGGTCATTATTAATCCTCATATGAAAATATGTTGTGGCGTTGAATTTGTTATTACAAAAACATATACTGCTCCCAGGATAAAATCGATTATACGGCCTTCGTGGTTCTTGAAATTTTATGGGTCAATAGCATAGTCTCTTTATACGATTGCTTACATCATTAGAGTCATACATTTCGGCGGGAAATATTAGCAGTAATGATAGCTTAGTAAAATCTGTCTCATAACTCGACGGTAAATAAAAAATAATTAATTAATTGAATGAAATATGAAATCAAGTGTTGAACATCGATTAATGGATGGTCAGTGTATAGAATTGTTGTACAATTCTATTCCACCCACATAGTGATATACTAGAAATGCAAAAACTAATTTGATTTTAATTAATTTATAATTTGACATATGGTTATTTATCAACTCATTAGAAGTGTTGTATTTCCCTACAATACCTATAGTATCCGTCAGGTGCACAGAAGCATCTTTTTTAGTCTAAAATACTATTAGGGTATTACAGTCACCAAACTCAATTGAATACAATGTGTAATAGTTAAATTACTTCAATATAATATCAGTTATTATAATATGATGGTGCTAATTGTAAAGCTGAAACGGTCTTCACCTTGTCAGGTGGGGTCGCACTAGTTCAAAAAGGTTAAAAAAAGTCAGTTGTTAAAGTTTGATCGAATAAAGAAGTGAACTTAATCTACCTCATTGAAATTGACATTATATGTCTTTAAATTACAATATATTTATATATTTGGTCCCTACAGTAAAGTTGAAATGAAGACATGTTACAATTAAGTGCAATTTCTGCAGCACCTATCGTAGGGTTATTTGTCGAATTGGGCTATAGGCACGGAAGTTGGAAAATTGTAGTTAAGCTGTATGTCGTTTAACATGTACTAAGTACATAACAGATATTTAAAAATGTTTTATTTATCCTGTGTTGGTAAATTCAAATTCAACAAATGTTCATATTTTTGGTAAGTTCTTTGTATAAATATATTACATAAAGATCAAAAACAATAATAAGAAAGCAAAAGCTCTTTTAAAATTCGTTGATTCGCATTCTTGATGATTTATTTGTTATCTTTATTTATTATTAAGTTACTTTAAGGTACTTATATATTTATATGATAAACAAGTATAAAGTAACTAAATCAACGCAAAGCTTGATCAGGAAGGAAGCAAAGATCAGGTAAATCAACGCAAAGCTTGGGTCTTCAATTCCATTTATTCGACACGATAATATAGGAAAAGATATATTTATAAAAGGCCAATAATGCAGTCTGGACGGAGCGACTAAAGTCTTGTCATTCTTGATGATATTTTTATCTCATAGTTAAATCGATATAGGTGAATTGTAACTTAGTTCGATAAAGGTTGCAAGTATGTTACGCTATATTAGGTAGATGTAGCGTCACACATATGTTGAAAACAAACACACAAAGAACCTAGATACTTGAAAATTTTGCAACTTCCTGAAATATATTTTTTCGACAATGTACGTATAGCCCAAGATAGCATGATAGGCTATTGTAATTTGATTACTTTTTATTTCATTTATATAGATTAATATTACATACGCGCATAACACACCATCTAATAGATGTATACATACCACCTAATAGATTTCCAATATACGTATCTATGTACAAATTTATATACGTTAAGAGAATTATAGAACTTATTACTCAGTAGGTACTTAACAACTTCCATATGCCCTATTATATTTTAAGATGTCAACTAGCTCTTGCGATGTTCGTCTTCTATCGCCAAATATTCTAAACGCTATTATAATATTTATCGCTTGTTTAGATCCCAAAATGCTTGTTTACGCGAACAAAAATAGGTACAAACATTACTAGCCAGTTCAATGTATAGAAATACATTTATTACAGGAACTATAATATTATTGAATGTACCAGCATAAATGGTGGTAATGACGAAAATAAATAAAACCAATAATAACGTATACAAGTTACAAAAAAAATTCACGGTCGCTTAAAGTACGCGGCATAAATACGAATAATTGTCAATGTGAAAATGAGTATAGGATGTAATGTAACAAGACTGAGATGATCAAGTGTACTCTAGTCTAGCTGACGGCTTAGCTAATGAACGGATATCGGAACAATGTTTCAGCGTGTAATTTATTCATTACACAGGCGTCCTCGATCAGACAGCCGTTAACGGAAAGTCTCCGCTGAATGTTTTCTAACGAGCTCCGACTATGACACAAATCATTCAAGTCTTTTCGTCATACGCACATGACATAGGTATTGTTGTTAAACAAGTATTTAAAAGATTATGTGTAGAAGAAACAACGCCAAGCCTTTATCTTTTAGGTAAAACATAAATATAACTATATTATATTATCGGTGAATTAAAAAAAAAAATCAATGAAGATGTAAATTGACCAGAAAATCTGTAAACTGTAAAAAGAGAATACAAGTTTAAAAGAGATTATGCTATTAAGAGATATAAATTTATAAAGAAAACTTTCACGCTGTGTAATTTGATTTTTTATAGTGTAAGTGCCAAGATTTTAGCGTACATTTTTATGTAACAGTAAGTTTCATAAATGGCGAATAACAAGTTCAATAAGCATTAATGACTCAAAATTTTCCATCGCAAATGCCTAAATCAGCCACTTGAAGGCAACATGGAGAAATCAGTGCCGCCGCGATCGTTAAAAAAACGTTGGATGTGCCTATTTCCACCCTGGAGATTTACCGATTTATCAGACGAAATATTGTACTCGGCCTACACTCGAAGGCTGCAGCAGCGAGCATTACTACGCTTGCTGGTGACTGGGATTTTGCTGCAAGCTTTTACTGCACTCGTGCCAGGAGAACGAGATTTGTATTACGTTTATGGCCCCCTTACCTTGGAACTGCTACTGGATTTAGCATTTTTAATGTTTTACGTTTTTATACCCAATACTCGAACCCCGTGTACCCACTTAGTTTGGTTCGTCCTGTGGACTCACTTAATCTTGTGTGCCGCTCGTCGCGTTGGAGATTCTTACAACGAACTGCTCGGCTGGGCAGTAGTACTTCAATACTTAACGCTAGCGACTCTACCATTTCATTATATTCTACTAATAATCTATAGCGTAATCTCCACTGTATCATATATCTTGGCACAGTATTACAATGCTATTAAATCTGAAGGCAGACTTCCCGAAGATTTCGTTTTTCAGGTGAGTTTAAAAGTATTTCCTCCTTTATTATTGATTTAGTATGATCTTCCACGTCTTCTGTACTACTTTCCGTATAATAATCTAGTTATCTCTGATTAATTGTAACAATATATCATGTTTAATAGATAGCGTATATATGTATAATTAGCGGACGAGGTGGTGCAGCCGTCTGAGGGACTATTTTGCTCGAACAGATAGTGCTATAACCTGGCAATCCTTGACAAGATTATAAGTTAGTTACTTTATAAGAAACCTTCTGAGTTAGACTTAACTTACTTTAGAAATGTTTAGACTTACTCCCAAAGCCTTTTTATTTTAATTGTCTATGTCAACATTTTGCCAGGATTACCAATATAACGCCGCTGATGAAAACTATATCGGAGATCGCTATTCAATCAAGACATAATTCACCAAATTCACCATTGTTAATACACTATGTGTTTATTGTATGATTATTTCTGAAAGTAAGGACATCAAAGGTTTGTAGTTTATTGAGTAGGAGCGGTGGTCCACGAAATTTTAATTTTAATAATCGTTTCGTTTATATAGTTACTAGTATTTATGTAAATCTTTTGTAAAGTTAAACTATTATTAATTTTTTGGCAGCAAATAGCCAACGGCTGTTTGCTGATCGGAGCAACATTATTAGGAGGTACTGCATATGTCATCAGTGAGAGTCAACAGCGAAGCGCGTTTCAAGAAACAAAAAGAAGCCTTCGGGATAAACTTACCATCGAACAGCAAAGTAAAGAACAGGTAAAATATATAACAGCATCAAGTTTGTTTATAATTTTAAATAACAGAAAATATAAAAAAAACGATGTTTATTATAGGAACGCTTGTTGCTCTCAGTGCTACCGGAACATGTTGCAATTCAGATGCGGCAAGACTTAGGACTAATTGATACCCAGTTTAAAAAGATTTATATGTCACGACACGAAAATGTTAGGTAAGTTGAATGAACGAACATAGCATTAAATACCACGGAATATTAACTTTTAATTTAACTTTAAAAACTATTAAATTTTCCTATTACTAGCATTCTGTATGCAGACATCGTTGGCTTCACTGCAATTTCCTCAACATATTCGGCACAAGATCTCGTCGCAATCCTAAACGAACTATTTGCCCGTTTTGATCGACTCGCAGAGGTATTTAAAACTTCATTAGATGATATATACTCTGCATAATAAGGAAAATATATTTATGCCATTATTTTTTTTACAGAAATATCAGCAACTTCGCATAAAAATTCTTGGAGATTGTTACTATTGCATTAGCGGCGCACCAGTGGAGCGACCTGACCATGCCGTCCTTTGTGTGCATATGGGATTATCTATGGTTAAGGCTATTAAGTGAGCATTCCTACATATTTTATGTTAATTACATTTTTTTTTCAAATATTTGAATAATCATAATTTTATAAACTTTTTAGCAAATTACATAAATGTTAAAACACTTTTACTACAAGCAGGATTTGATTAAACAATCAAGAGTCGAACATATTTCTTAGAATTTTATAAATTCTTCAAGGTACGTTCAACAAACCACAAATTCACCGGTAGACATGCGCGTGGGCATTCACACGGGGGCAGTTCTGGCGGGCGTTCTAGGCCAACGGCAGTGGCAGTTCGACGTTTACTCTCGGGATGTGGAGCTAGCCAACAAGATGGAAAGCAGTGGCATGGCCGGGTAACAATACACGTGTTATAGCCATCATCATCATCACCAACCCATTAGTGTCCGGCTGCAGAACACGGGTCTCCTCTCAGAATGAGAAAGGCCAAGTACGGATTGCTGGGCACCACACACCTTCGAGAACTTTACAAAGGATTCTCAGATAAGATGGTTTCCTTTACAGTTAAAATGAGTAATAATTAATTTCTAATACACACATAACTTAGCAAATTCAGAGGTGCGTGCGGAATTCAAACCCCGAACACCTAGCGTGATAGAAATCTTAACCTATATCTTACCATCGCAGACAGAGACGCGCACGGTCCGAGACTGCACGGCGGCGACGGCAGACGCGCCGCGCCGACGTCCGCGCACG
>DWKL01000588.1:0-18054 GCA_018249415.1 Phareas burnsi | reverse complement strand
GACAATTAAAATTAGGTGACCTGCACGTTCGTTTATTATTCTTGTAACATAAGAAAATGTAGAAGTAAGTGAGGCAGTGGTGCCTCGGGAGTCAAACCGTGAAGAGTTCTACCATCTTCGTAATGAATTGTCACTTGCTTTTTGCAACTGCACTTTCAAAGTTAAAGGAAAACATCGCGAAGAAACCAACACACCTAAGAATTCTCCAGAAGGTTCTTAAATGTATGTAAATCTGCACATGGCCACTGTATTGGACTAGGGTCTAATACAATCCGAAAAAAGTAGGATAGTAACGATTTGATGATTACCAGTCATGAATCAAAAACGCACTTGTTGTGCAAGGAAATTGTCCAAGTGCAAATTGTGTGTGTGATCTATATCATAATGAAATGAGTGATTATATCGTGAACATTCAATACAATTCAATGGATTTAATTATTAGTACTGCGCTGTACAGGGTTTCAACGAATAACTCTCTTTCTTATCTATCGTATCGACAATGTTTGCGTCATTTTGAGTATATCACTTATTTGACCTATTGACAGCCAGCTCTAAACTATACATGTCTCATTCACGCTACGTAATAAAAAATGTATATTGTAAAAACGTTAACTGTTCAAACTAGAAAATAAAATTGCGTTCTTAGGAAGATGTTACATTTAAATTTCATTACTTGTTGGTAAAATCCAGTCACAGCTAGAGGGGAATTTAAAATGAGAATTCTTTTCTAGATGTATACATACGACCGCGTCAGGTCTAACACGTAAAAAACAAAAGCATTTTTGAAGGATTTACCAGATGCGTATAGCAAATATATTTTTCTAATGGGATGATCTTGTATCTATATATCTAATTAAGATAAGTCATACGCGAAATAAGATGTAGAAAGTCTTCGACGTAAAAACATGTCGGGCAGCTCCTTGCCGACAATTGAGAATTAGGATTCCGTAGCCAAATGACAAAAGTTAGCTCTTATAATTTTGTCATTTCCGTCGTGTGTCCAGATGTCACAGTAAAGTAATTTGAAATCAAATGGAAATTTAATTCGATACACACTTGTTTTAATTTTTTTTATGTTTCTGACCCTCTTTAGTCCCTGCGCCGTCTACCGACCGATCGCCGGCGACCGACAGTTCAAAACTCACGCACAGATCTTATAAATCAAATTCGGCTAATAGAAGGCAGATATTAAGTTAAGGCAATACGACGCCTTGTAATATTGGTTTGTTTCAGGTGTTGGCGCTTAGTTGCAAACGACAACATGTGGAACCCTGTTCAGGTATTATTAATAGCGTTAGGTCTACTGGGCGGGCCCTATGTCGTCGCAAAGAAATACAATATCACCGTTGGTTATCTGCCATGTATCAAAGGCGAATTCAGAGGAAAAGATGGGCTTAACATCCCTGGGGCGCTCTCGCTGGCCCTCGATGAAGTTAGTATAGAACTTATGGAAACATATATACTTATAGAAAGTAGTTACTTGATTTTTATTAGTTATTGATTTATAGCACCAACTTATAAAAAAAAGCGCTTTATATACTCATAGCTCCACACAAGGTTTCCCTGTATCGTGGTGCCATGGACACATACAAACACGAGGACACACACCCAGACCCAGAATAGAAATCTAAATTCACCATTTTGAAGTCTCTCTTGCCGGGAATCGAACCCGGAACCCTTTGCGTGTTAGACCGGTATGTTTGCCGCTGCACCACGCGGGTCGTTAAAAATATTATTTAATTTGTATGTATTGCTTCCTTATTTATCAAGTAGGATAATATCCTCTGTATTATAAAGTACAAAAGATGAATTGTGATTAAGTTAAATATAAATGTGTTATTAACGATCTGTCTGACACGCAGAGGGTCCAGAGTAACCGATCAGGCAAACATTTAAATGACGAATTATGTCTGTTGCGTGTATATATACTTGTCTTTGTGTATCTTCATGGGCACCAATGGCATAGAGAATCCTATTGTTAGTAGGAAGCGTTATTTATTTCTTTAAATATTTTTAAACAAAAATACCTAGGATCTTTAGGAAGGAAGTTAAGTTTCAGCGTGTGCCCTTTATTATATTTATACGGGTGTGATGTCCCTACTAATTTATAAGTTATTGTACGTTTTGCTTGCAGATTAACAATTGTACAGAAATATTACCAGATGTCACCCTGCTCCTGCAATGGAATGACACACGATGCGACACACTTATAGCAACCAGACAGCTCACGGAGATGATCTGCTCTGGGGTGGTAGCGTTTTTCGGAACCGAACGACGATGCCAAACGGAGGCGATCGTCGCACAGTCTAGAAACCTGCCTATGATTTCTTATGTAAGTTATTTTTCATTTCGTTTTTAGATATATGTTCAAATATTTAAGACAAAGTTTAGTTTCATCTTTTATAAATTTAAGGAGAAAAAAGAGAAACATTAATGAAATTTATTAAATGCATTTAAACTGATTGGTGTATATACTATAAAAATGTTCTTTTCAGAAATGTTCGGACTACCAGTTTTCTACATTACCAAACTTTGTAAGATTGAAGCCCTCAGCCACAATGGTATTGTCTATATAAATAGAGGGCAACTATGTTGTGCTAGCGTTCAAGCCAACTAACTTCAACATGTCGGTTGACATTAATTGTACCCACAGTATGATTCCCGTCGCACACTTTCAGCAAAACTCGAAGGTGTTTCCGGTAAGTAATTGCATTGGAAGAATAATAAAATTGTTTCTTTCGATCCCACTAGGTAAACATTGTGGTAGACACAAATAACCAAATTATTTGTCAATTTTTAAGAAACAATTGGGAAAATACCGGTTGTCGTAAATTGTATCAAATCCAGCTAAACGAAGAGTGGCTTGACTTGTTAGTAACATATTCTTAATTGCTAGGTTCTAATAACATGTGTGTTTCAATTTTAGGAGTATAAATTGAATCCTCGTTTGTACATTGACTGGCCGGATTCTGTGAAGCCTGAAGATCAACTTTGCTATGGATTTTTGAACGAAAAGTGTTAGAAATATTACAAGTTGTTTATTTTTCTTCAACAATTTTTGTACTCGACAAATTGCAGAAAATAAAATATTATACAAAGTATCACCCAAAACCATATTAAAATTTCTTTATGAACTTTTCCATTGCATCCAAGTAGTATGTATCAGCATAGTCTAGGATCATATTATGGGTGAGTTTGGATTGTAAATAGTAACAAAGAAGTTGTGACGCTTAGAATCGAACAATCATCGAATAGATTATTTCGATTAAAATTATTTGTTATGAATATTAATAATATTATATAGGGTTTTAAAAGGAAATATTAATATACTGGAGGGTATTTACCTTAAGAACTAATCACCCGAATAGGGTTCACTCCGATATCGTGTAGGGGACACATGTTCGATTTGGCTACAGCATTCATATTTAAATCCAGTTCACAATAATTGCGGCAGTTGTGTTACTCGCACTTGTCGAGTACATCAGAATGCCTGTGCGGCGCGTGCACGCGCAGTACGTGTATTCCAGCAGTAATGTAGTACTGGCGATACACAACTGATGTGTTGAACTGTATTCTTGTATTTAAATTTAAAACACCGTGTGTGTACGAGCCTCTAGCGTTACGCTATAATAAAACAACATTTAACAGTTAAAGTAAATAGATGTCTCTAGCTGCAGCTATAGCACTAATAGGTACAAAAGGCAATAAGGCTACGATCTTATATTAAAATGTACTCTGTGATCTGTAGTAGTCAGTTACAGTACTGTGGTACTCTGTGGTCAGTAAACGTTATTTGAGGATGAAGTTGACAACTTGATATAGTTGACATTGACTGTCAATCTAGACAATGGTCTATATTTCGCTGTACTCTATGGTCTATAATGTTTATAATCTGTATTCATAATTCGTACGTGCTCTTTTTTGTATTTGCAAGTGGCAATAGCAGATTTTGCGTTGCTCCGGTTGCTTGGTCAATGCAATGCAATGTTCGGTTCACTCACGTCGAATTATAGCGAGCGAGCGATGTTGTGTTTATTGATTGTGGACTGTGGTGCTTATTTTCAATAGATATCCAAAGTTTAGGTTTCGCGCGTCCGATTACGACTTTCTAGTATATTATACAAGCTAACAACTTCTGCATCTAATATCTGCTGTTACCCTATTTAGCCATTCGTGTTTTCGAATCGTAATAGTTTTGTTTAGGTAGCAATATTCTGGTTGATGAATGTATCATTTTGTAAGTAATCATTGTATTATAGTGTTGAAGAATAGTTTGGTATATAAAGGGTGATCAATCGGTTCATTAACGCATCAAATATTAGTAAAAGGTCTTAGCAGTGCGATGCCATAGTGGTTAATCCGGATTCGCGATCCACATTTACTCATTGTCATCGTTGTGTTGCTTTATGTTTTAACACATTCATACAGTTTTATCGTGCGGAGTATTTTTAGAATCCTACTGCGGTATTGATGCCTGATGTCTTGGTAAACATAAAATCATTGTAAATACTTGCGCTGTTTTTATTGTGATTAAATGAAATCGTTGGGTGATATCAAAATTGGATGAGCAGTTAATTCACCTCATTGTGATGAAAGGACTAAATGCATATGAAGAAAGAATACGCGAAACAAGATAATTACATATTTATGGTGAGTACAATAAATGTACAACTTTTTCTATGTAGCGAACTTTATATGAAGTCTTATTCTATATTTATATTCTTAATCTCTTACTAATATATACACATTGTTGTGTATGAGACATATTCCTGATTCTTTGAATGTTACCAATGACCTAACATGCTAATGTCAAAAGTGCTATTTATACTTGGTTTACTTATAAGTTATGTCCAGTAATGTGTAACAAAGCAACTTATGTTCATTTAGAGAGACCTGCATCTACAAAACCTAGCACACCTACCTGTAAATACCAGATCATATTCTAATTTATGCACATTATTACTATATTTAGATGTCCAGATAACTACATCTTGCAGGTAGAAATTTGTATAACAGTTGTTCTTGTGGATTTTCTAAATTTCTCATTTATATAAAATTCTTGAAATAGAGATTGTAAATGAGAACATTTATTGCTAAAATGTGTTTTAAAAATATAAATGAAATCACTGTGATTTATTTGAATGTCATAATATGAATAAAACAGGATAATTTTAATAAAGACATTTGAATAAAACCCATATTGCCTTTAAAACAGTTAAAGAAATTATTTTTTCAGTTACAGCTGGAGGTATATTACTACCATTACTCCTTTATCATCTCTGTCAGAACTGTTTTAATTGCATACCTTTTTGTAGTTACGTTCTGATGTAATATCATTTTCTATGGGATGTTTCATTACACCAATTGTTTGTTGGTTGTTGGGTACACTTACAAGTGAAGCAACCATCTTATCCTTAGTTGTAGTAATGCTTCTATGCACAATCTCAGGTAGGGTTTCAGTCCTGGATGATGTTAGATGTAGGTGTCTATAGGCTGCAATGACTACTTAACATCAGGTGGCCTGTATGCTAGTTTGTTACTTTTCAAATATCAAAAAAAACATTGTCATAGTTAGTGTGATGATTATCAGTAACATAAGTCTTGGCATTTAGTTGAATGTGGGACTGTAGTGTATCTTAGTAAGCAGTAGTATAGTGACATTAAAACAAAATTGTATTAATTAATTTTGGTTTAATTAAACTTTCACATGTTTTATTTATTTTTAAACTTGCCCTTAAGATCCATAACAGATGTAGTAAGAATTCAGTTGAAATTTCATGTTTATATATGTCATATAATTTATAAGAATGTTTTTTGGAGCTCTTAAAGTGACTTTTCTAACTTTTAGAAGGAGCTACTTCACTTGATAATATTAAATTGTACTATAAAGAACCAAAATAATATTTTTATGGATACTAATATGGATCTAAAGCAGAGCGGAGGATTCTTGAGCAGAATCCTAAGAGAAAAGTATATAACTGGGATTTTTACATAATAGTCATCCTCATTATGATCATCAACCCATTATGGCCACTCTGCTGGCCATAGGTCTTCTCTCAGTTTGACAAGGTTTATGCCTTAGCCCATTGTGACTGAATGAACTGAAAGAACTGATTAGTAAACTTCATTCACCTCTGAGAGCTTTGTGAAAAACAGGCAAATAAACTTCTTTACGATGTTTTCATTCACTGTTAAATTATTTTATATTAAGTAGTAATATTTACATAACTTTAAAAAATCAAAAGTGCATTCCCAGGGTCGGGAGTCTCTAGGTAATCATTGCCTTATTTCATACAGTATATTTAGTGATGCTCAAGTTGCAATATACTATACCAATTATCTATATAGTTTGCCATTTACATTTGCTTGTATAAAATCTATTTTAGAAATATTAAAGTTATCTAAGCCCGTAATTTTAGATTCAAGTTGAGAATCGCGTTAGAATAAGAAATAATTGTAACACATTGGCTGGTTGTAACCCTTTTTCTGTCTCACTGCTGGGCATCAGTCTCTCCCCATAAGTGGTGGAAGCCTGATGCATTGGCCCGAAGCACATATAATTCTACATATAGTTTAATGTTCATTTTTTTTCTTGTAGGACAAAAGGCATTTCATGGGTAATTTTAATTCAAACCAATGAACAAAATAACAAAATAAAATACGTAAACATCAAATCGAAATATTATTTACATTCTATAGATTTAATCTGAAATATAGTTGAAAATATGTCATTGTTTCACATACATTTTACTGCCAAAATATATGGGATTGAATATAGTATAAAATGTATTGGGAGTACATGTTGTTCTAGTATTGTTTATAGTTCCTGCATTTTAATTTTTGTTTGATCTTTACGTTGCCTGGCTAGCTGGCCAGTAACTTTTATAATAATTTTATGTGATTTATTTGAAGATGATATTTTAATTATAATTTAAAATTCCACTATGAAAATCTCTTGGACAAAGTATTACGTTCTCTTTAATTACAAATCACTTGTCATCGTTCTTTTAATAAATAGAATGAATAACTGAAATAATATATTTCAATTATTATGGTCGATGTCATGTGCAAAAAAAACTGTTTCTAATAGCCAATGTATTGCTATACAGTCAGATTTTTTCTAAATAATTAATCCAAAGCATATTATTTTATTAATCATATATTTATTGGGTAATTCTGGTTACTCCTGGCAAATGAATATTATTGGCTATTTAGTAGAATTTCATCATTAGTAATGTATTGATTATTTGACCGATAAAATCTCTAACAAAATATCTGTTGCTTAAGTGTTGTCTAAAAAGAGACTGCCAAATTGAAAAACTTATAACAAAATTAAATTATAGATGATTGTAGGTATTCTGATATGGTATGAAATTAAGTTGTTTAAGATTCAATGTTAAAAATTGCCATTCAGTTCTTTGTTTTTACTTTATTAAGGCATGGCTTGTAAACTAATCAAAATAGTTGTTACTCAGCATAAAACTTGTTACCACCGGCTAAGCTTGTTACTATAATATATACATCGCATATATAAATATGATGATAAAGCGTACCGGTTACCTACAAGGTGTTCTTGCTATTATAATATACAAACATCTTATACAAAATAATTATGATAAAATTGATTGTGGGAAGATACAAATCATATTTAATGGAAATAATAAATATGAACCATTCCATATTAAGCTACTTTACATAGCTTAATAATGATTTATTATGGTAATGTAATTTTTATAATAGGTACAACTCTTAAAATTGTATTATGAGGGAAAATCATAAAGTAATGACAATTAACATATAAAACCGCATACATGTAGGGCATTGAAATAAATTTATTTATCAACATAGTTTCCTTATAGGTCAATAGACTTGTTTAAACTGTTTTCTAAATCCTTTATCCCTTTACAAAAAAGTCTATTTTGGGCCTTCTCCTCCAAAAATGTCACTAGAGCGGCCATTGGATCGCAATCGTCTTTTTCAATTCTATTTGCTCCTGATCTATCCCTTGAGTCCTGAAAAAGTTAAAGTTACTGAGATTCAGATCTGGAACACGGGGGGATTTTGAGCAGCTTCTAACCTGCAAATGGCAGCCGTCGCATCTTTAGCTTTGTGTGCGGTGTGAATTTTTTTGCAGTTTTTGCAGTCCAGTTTGCAGTCTCCTCTTTTTTTTTAAAGCGACACTCAAATATTTGATTTTGCATAGTAAGAGCATATTAATCAATTTCATTTTCAGGCATTCTGCCATAATAAAGCCCTCTGAACTCCAAAAAATAAATGCCAAGACCGTGTCCGTCGAGCTTGAAAATTTGAATTTCTTTAGCGTCGGTGAGTTGAACGGACATTTTCAAGTCATGGACTGTTGTTTTGTTTCATAATCGATGTGGTAGATCCAGGTCTCGTCCATAGACGCAAATTGCGTTAAGAAGTTTTCTTTGTCAGTTTCATATTTTTCAAGACTAGATTTTAAAACGACAAGTCGCTTTTCTTTTAGTTATTCGATTAACATTGAGGGCCCAACTTGCAGTTACTTTTTCATAATACAGTTCTTGGGTAAAGATTTTTTCAATATTGCCATATTATGACATCCCAAAATCCTAACCAAGCATCTGACCGTTTTCATCGGTTTTGTAACATAATAAATTATACTTTTTAGGGAACCCTGTTACTACTAAGTCTCCGCCGTCCGCCTGACATTTAAAAAACTATCTTTTGAAGCGTAATAGGTGGTAACTAATAAAAATGTTTACAGAATGTGTTATAATGGCAAATTTCCTAACAATAAATGAAAAAAACGATCAAGGTTTCTAAAAGAAACGTGTTTTTTCAACGCTTTTTCTGTTCGGTTTATCGATATACTAGGAGATATTGGTGATAACTAGAAAAAAATTAAAACCGGCCAAGTACTGGTCAGACTTGTGTTAAGGACATGAAATTTAATAGAGAAAAACACATTTGTTTGGTAAATATATAAAACAAATGTAGTATATGGTGATACCGAACCCTCAATACGTGAGCCCGACTCGCAATTTGACGTGTTTTAATATTTTTCCGAGGGATTTGAACGAGCTACGTTCGCGATGTTCGTCTTCTGTGGGTGTTTTACGTAACTTAATCACATTGCACAGCGCGTTACTGTTCAATATGAAGAAGCGGAGACTCCACAGTCTTTACCCAATCAGCGTGTATGTTTTTAGAGGACTTTTAGGCATAGGTATTGGTTACTTCTTCACAGCTCTTATTTAATTTTTCTCAAATTTAATGTTATCACTTCGACTTCTAATATTTAAATGAATTTATCTCCCAGAAATGTTGACCCATTTATATGATTTTTTTTCTCTTATCTAGTGAGTGGGCAGCTATACGATTTTCCAGATTTGTCTGTATATGTAAATACTCGCTTATCATTACTTTTTGATCTCTCTTGATCATTTTGTTTTTTATTTACTTTGCCTGCCAGATATGCAGTCACACAAATATTTTTATTTATTTACACTTTATTGTATAAACTTGGTTTATAAAGGGCGGATTTAACATGCCTCGAGGCATTCTTTTTCAGTCAATACTGGTCGATGGTGATAATTAGAAATAGGCGACAATAATTAATGAAATAAAACAAAAATACATTGCAATACGCAAATGTATGAATTTGAATAAATAACCAAAACGCTTCGGTTAGACAGACATCTTAATGATGAATTTAGATCCCTGTTCTGGGTGCGTATGCGTCCGTGGCACCCACGAATCTATCCACAGGGAGTCATAGTGTGAGGCTATGAATGTAGCAAGCGTTTTTTTAATCACGCATGAATTTACAAAACATAGTAAAACGATAGTCTAATAGTAATTCCAGCCTCATGGTGGGGATCCGAGGTTAGAATCCCAGTCACGTATCATACAGGTAGCACTTCTGACTCTTCGAAATATATATGTTAAGAATCAGTTACCACTTGCTTTAACTTTCATGAAAAGCTTAATGAATTTCTCAGCAGCGTAGCATATCCAATACAATATAGTTTTGATAATTGCACGGAGCTGTTTGCTGGTTGGACTTCAACCAATATACTCCTTCAAACTTATCAGTCATAAGCACCGGCGGTGTTTGCGTCACATTGTCACTTATTAAACACGCAATTTTCCTAGTCTGATTGATACAAAAATACAAATTGTAAAATGGCACTATTATTAACTCACGGTTCATTGGAGACATAGACATGAGTTACCTAGTTTTTAGTTATATGATTTAATATGTAACCGATTATATGTATCATATATCACACTTGTATTTACATATTTATATTGGCTCGTGATAAGCTTAGCTCGTGAAAGCGGGTTTCTGTCGGGATAACACATATATAGAAGATGTAAATTTAAATATATTTAGATTCTATAAATTTAGATTTGATGACAGGTGTCAATGGGCTGCAGTTTAAAGATATATATGTATAATATGTCATCCAAATAAATCTATGTTTACCGGGTGTATGGATGTTATCGTTGTATTTTAATAATAAATGTAAAACTTTTATTATGATATTTAATGCAAAAAATTCAGATGTGCATTTCAATGTCATTGATTTATTTAATTTTAATTAAGATATATATTAATATTTTTAAGAAATACATATTAACTGTGACATAACTATCAATCGTCTGCTGAGTAAACATTTTAGTGACGTTGTTCCTAATAATCAACCTTTGTTAAATGGTTTAGTGTCAAGATCATAGATCGATGATGATAAAATACCTATAATTTAGTAATTCCAATTGTTATACATGCCGACGTACCCAAATATGACATGGAATATCGTTTTAGTGTTAGTATGCCGGGGCAGCACGGGGTGGTCGATTTTTATTATCTTGTGGAATAGGAGTGGCTGGGTGTGGCAGACCAAATATCGGCACGCCGAGATCGATAGCATCACGGACGATTCCGCTTGTGGAACTCGTATCGCCGCTGAGCGAGAAATCCACTCGCGTTGCTTTAAACCATGCTGTAATTGATTTTACAGAGCAGAAAGAAATAAGACAGATTAATTTGTGCTTACGATGTGGTTCCTGAATTCGAACGAGCTTTAAAATTAATTAATATACATGATAAGTAATAAGATTATAATTGAACATCCGAAAAAATATATTGTAAAAAGAAACATTTTGTACATATTTTAGCAATGTGTACAAAAATTATCCAACCTTTTAAATTTATCACTGATAGGAAAAACGGGGAGACTTTTTCCCAAAAATTTGCCTGTCATTGTGTTCATAGACATTTATACTGTAACCTCCAAGATATCTACACTGTAATCCACTTATGTACCAATTCAGCCTGAAGGCCTTTCAAGAATCTAGTAGACCTAGAGCATTCCTGCTCCGCATCCGATGAGGTTAGATTTATTTTATTAACGCAGACGTTTTTGAAAGATTGGTAGCAACTCCCAACCTTTCAGCTTAAGCAATTTCTACATATACGGTTACATACAAGTTATGAAATTTCTGACCTTTTAAATTATATTTGAAAATGTATCTTACCTTTATATAACAAATATTTAGTTAATAAGTATCCAGTGAAATAATTTTACTGGTATGTAATTAAATCATAAGCAATGAAGATACAATGAAGAAAGATTATTTGCAAAAAAAAAAAAAAATCACACCGTTTCCTTACATAATCTTCTAATAAAAAAGTCGAAAATGTTGATGCGTTTATTGCTAAGTTCACGTTGTGGAAGAACTGTCTGTAGAAAAAAAAAAAAAAATTATTTTTACAGTCGTTTTTGGTAAAATTTAATAGATGTGACTAATAATAAATCGATATTTACAAATTCAAAATTTTGAATGCTTCTTCTGAAATATTGTAAAGACTGAATTAAGTCGTTGTTATGTTGGAGAAGCGAGTTCAGTTATTTTTTTTATGTAAGAAGAGTAGCAAACCAGCATGCAGACCACCGGATGTTAAGTGGTCACTGGGGCCCATCGACCCTACCTACATTAACCTACCCACATTTCATTTCAAAGAGCACAGAGGCCCTATATGAAGTCGTACGTAGGTGCGTCACTACTCTGAGGACTAAAACGATCGCCTCGCTATATGTGTACCCGACAACCACACCTCTCCGACCGAAACACAAGAATTGCTTCACGCCGAATTATGCGGATGGCGGTGATACCTCTCCGAACGGACTATAGTTATAAAAATCTTAATCATAGACTTAAGAGGAACCTTACTTTTCAACTTACACTTGTGGCCAGGAGAAGCGATTTATTAAAACTATAATACTTAACACTGTTAAAAGATTTACCAAGAAGAAGACGGGGAAACCATTTTGTAATAAAAAATATTATAGAATAATTATAACATACATGAATCACCACCATGAGTAAATAGTTAATCATATGATTAATGTTTTTGAATTTGCAAAAGCTCTCTTAAGAGTTCGAACATTGGAATTGGTATCTATATTATAAATTAGTTAATTAATTTCATCCTCATAAACAAAACTTTTCATTAATGTTAAAAAAAATAAGTTCGTAATTGTTTGAAGGGTATATTTTGTTCACAGAGAAGGTGCGAGTCGTTCATGTAGTGGTTAATTATTATTTCTGCATGCATAAAAAGAGGTATATAGGGCTGAATTTATATGTATGAAGTATACAGTAGCGTTCGTAACAGATTCTAAGCATACTGACCGCTGATTCAGCCTTTTGCTTATGTATTGGTGTGCTATTTATAACTTGGTAAATATGTAACCAAAGTCGAGGTTACAAATATCAAACTTGACTAAGGTATGTGTGACGCAACACATATGTTTCGGTATTATTTGTCAAATATATTATTCTTGTCAATCTAATTTGAAATATGCACTAATTAAGTACTATCATTGTTATAGCTTCTTAGTTAAGCCTAAAAAGTTATTTCCCATTTTTATACTTTTTTTCAAAAAATGCCTATTTCTATTGGTTCTCAAGAATGCATGAATAATCTTTGTTAGAGCAAATTAAAATTCAATTTTGTATCATAACTTATCTCTTAGTTTGTGTATATGTAAATCTAACTACCTACTTCAATTTGTTTTATTTCAAGGAATCTGTGCTTTTATGTATTTCCTTGTTATTTTTAATTAAGACTATATTAGAAAATGGAGCCATAAATGCCTTCGAATTCGCAAAATGTTTATCACATTACCTTTTTATTGAAGTCTAAAAATAAATGTGGAGTGTTATCGCGGACGTTATCTCAAGGCGAGATCACTGCTTGTGCAGTGGTGTCCGCCTGCGCGGTAACGCGTCGCTAGTCCTCGGCACACTGTAATAACTGTACTCAGGTGCATTAATTTCCAATTATAATTTCATTTCAATGTTTACGTCACACTGCATAGTAGTGTCTCGATGTCAGGATGATATTAAAATAATCCCCGTACATGTTATGTAGGGAGTACTTCGACAGTAATATGGTTAAGTAATGACATTGATTCAACGGTAATTCTTGTACGATAGTGACATTAATATGTTAACATAAAATGTTAAGGATGTCGGTTACATATTCGCAGTGTAAAATTTACTTAAAACTGGCCAAGAACCGAGTCATGTTGTCAAAATAGCTTCATGTCAATTGGTTTAATCGGTCGCCGGCTGCGAGCCAATTACTTACTTGACAGCAGGGAAGCAATTCCTACATTTGAGGGCGGAAAGCGTGCCGCAGGAAGACTTCCCTTTATACAGTACAAAAATAGACATTCTTATTGATGCCACCTTGCACATAAATATATTATAATATGTTTGGCCTTACGATGTCAATAAACACAATTAATGTATCCTTTTTACCGGAATCCCATTTCCTTAAATAAAACACCAGTTCTACGTAAATACTGTAATAATATATTCGCTATTACCGCATCTACATAAAGAAGTATGTTTAATATTAAAATAGAGAACGTTCTTAGTTATAACATAACATAGCATTGTTCAGTGCGCTTCAGACAAACCTCTCCTTCCTGTGCGTGTCACTAAATAAGTTAAATGTAAGAAAATTCGGAATAAAATAATATTTATAGCGTATTAAAAAGTTTTTATCTTAATATAAGATAAGCACGAATATACACAAAGATAACAGTGGTAGTTATAACGGAGTAATAGCGAGAGTAGTCATTTAGATCATTTACAAGTATGTAATTACTACTTCACGATGAATATATAAGTAAGTAAGTATGCATAGAATATTACGTTAAAAAATGTTACATGTGTAAACAGCGAGCAAGTCAGAATATACTCGAGAAGTGACTTATACAAGTATCGTCCATGGCCGAATTCGGACGAATTGTGTATATACATATTTCGAACAAATAAAAACGCTGCGGTTCAAAGTTAATTGTTGAATTATTTATTGATCTAAACAATATCTTTATACAAACGTAATAGGGCCTTGCCGTGCTGTTGAATTTGAAATGTTTGAATTAAGATTTTTCTGCTCGCAACTATTTTCGAATGAAAAATTCCTGAACAGCTTCGTAACTTTTATAATAATAAGAAATGAAGCAAACGATTTTTACAAATTCGCTGATATTGCAATAAACTATGTACATGAGTACGGTAATAAATAGTAATTCGCCGGTATATCGAAGTACTGTACATGACTGGTTATACATTGTAATTAGATATGATTCATATTTAATGGTAGGTACCTAAATTGTGAGGAATCGGGACGACTGCCTATATTTTATTTAATTTATAAGAATGTTTTCGAAGAGGTATTAAAGCGAATTGCAATAACGTATAATATACGTAACGCATATGTAATAACATAAAATATGTATTCATTTTATAAAAAAGTTTATCGACTAGCAGATTCTCAGAATTAAATAGCATAGGCGTAGGGTGAATTGTGTAATAAAAATACTTTCTAACCGAATAATGCCATAAGTCGTATTATCGTAACATATTGGATATTTTTTCAAATGCTCGGCTGTCAATGTATTTTTTTTGCCAATTTAGTGGTAACTTAGTGGTTTTGCCAATTTAGTGGTTCACAGAATATCATAGATTATTTTTATGAAGTTTGTCGAAAATGGTGGATTGACGTTGGGTTGATTTTGTTAGGACCAACATATGTGTGCGTGTGTGTGTCAATTGTGACCACTTAGATATAATTAATCTTTAAAATTAATGTGACGTGTATCTAGTTCTATAGCGGAACTGGTTCAACGGAACAAGTGGGACCGCACCGTGTTAATATACAATTATCCTAAAATAATAAAATCAACTCACTACTGTGGCATTGCTGAGTGTTAGTGTGGGAGGCAATAGTCCATGGCTTTAGGGGCACTAGATTTCATACATATTTGATAACATTATGGGGAAGGGAACATATGGGAATGTGTATGTATTCTTTACTCCTCCAGCTAATGATAAAGTAAACTTATATATATATATATTAATTTAAGTTGCATTAATAATACTCTCTATGTGTAAAATTTTGGCATTGTCCAATAATGTCATTTATTTTAATAATGCACTAATGAACAAATGATTATCACTTAAGTATTATCTGTAACCAAAACTTATGTGAATTGGCTGCATCTACGGCTAATTTGAAGCCTGCTGCTCAATGTTGTACCAACGAACATGGGTAGAAAAATCTTGCTTTTTTGTTATTTGAAAGAGCTTATTTGCCGAAGCTAGCAATCAGTCATATTTTGTAACATAATCGCCCCTAATTACAGACACGACAGTTTTTTAATTCATACATGATAAGTTGGTGCACACAGTAATCGGGCACGACCCGTGCAATGGTCGTACTGAAGAATATTAAATCGCTCACGTTTTGAAAGTCAAATGTGTTCATTGAAAGCAAGTATTGTTTTTCTCATACAAGTGTATGAGATAATCAAGTCATATTTAATAATAGCTGTAGTCGGCCAACCGTTGCTGCGGCTCAGTCAGATTGGAATCAAAGGAAAAGAGGTAGCATGTTTTAGATAGCGTTTTTACCCACCACAAACTCTACATACTTGAAGTATAAAACACGCGCATATTTAAAGACATTAAAATTGGTGAAAAATGTTCAGAGAATATTGATTTTGTACAAAGGAACATGTTTTTATTTATATAGATTTGTAGCGAAGTGCCTGTTGGCAGCGAATCTGACTATTTTTATTTTATTTTCATTATCATAATTTACAATTTTAGTCCTTAAAATTTTATTCGTGTGAGTCTCATAATTTTATCGACCTGAATGGCTCGCTTCCACTGGCACCTGGATATATCTATGATCTAATGCCGATTAGACATTACAGGTCACAATAAATACAGTTTCCAAACAGTGTTTCGTTTACATAACATTACTGATAAGGTCGACCCGCCACGTCGCTTTGTCCGCTTTGCTTGAAACGAATAGCGGGTGTCCAAGTTCCCATGTAACAATAGGTATAAACGCGTCTGCAGTGCGCTATCAAGGTTGTTTTGGTCGTATCATCACTATTTTTTTTGTGGTCTGGTCAGCATTTACATCGTATTTTCTGGTAATATATTTGATATTTTTTAACAATTTAACGTCCCGTATGGCCCAGCAAACACCATACCAATCTGACACGCAGAGGGTTCAGGGTTCGATTACCGGCCAAGCAGACATTTAAATGATGAATTTAAAGTTCTGTTTTGGGTCCGATTGTTTGTGTTACCGTTTTTGTGTGTAACAATGACACCCAAGATACTGAGTTACCCCTACTGTGGGGCTATGGATGTAGAAAGCGTTTATTTATTATCAAATTTTTATTATTGTACGATGCCAGTTATTATTTCCAACCCCCTATTTTATGGGGCGTGGGGAACTAGCATAATTTCCTATTTCCTTTTATTATATACTTGTTGTAAACGAGCTTGCGAGCCATCGTAAGTAAACAAGCGTGCAAGCCATATGATGCAAAGTGGTCCCTGCAGCCCATGGACATGCACGTCTAACATCAAGAAAGACGTCCAACCAAGGTGATACGTAAACACTTTACTACTCCCGAAGTTTAAGATGGTCGCCTCGCGTGTACGTGAAAACCATACCTCTCCAACGGAAACAAGAATTTATTTACAGTTAATTTTGAGGTCGGCGATGGTACCTTCCCGATGGAGGTATAATTCTATGACCTATTGTATTTGCAAGTTTCAGTTGTATTTGCATGTATTGTTTGTTTTTGTATATATTACGGACGTTAAGAAAGAAAAACTCAATAGAAATTATTTTCATTAGCCATCATCACCTAACACCGTAACAGCGAATTTCATAGCGAGAAAAGCCCTGCATCTCCGGCTCCTCCCACTTTTATGCACTCCCCCACCTCCAACGAAACTACCCACCTCTTCGGCACCTACCCTCATCTTCACTATGCTAAGTCAAATCATGTCTTCTGCCGTAACATACATGTAATGATTTAATTATTCTTCAGTAGATCGGATCAAGCTCAGTGAAGATGGCCGAAGTGGGTTTCCCGGGGCAGCACACCACTACGACCACGGTGACGTCGAGCACCACGGTGCAGACCAACATACGGTTCGACGCAACGTACATCAGGACGGTGCCCGGCATCCTCAAAGTGGTACAAGTCGTGAGTATCCATTTATGAGATTTTCGTCAACTGCTTCGTACTTGACGATTGTGCAATTGGTGTGAATTTTAGCTACGTTTCAGGCCATGAGAAGTTGGGACTCGCTAAAAAAATATTTGTCAGCTTAAATAATTTCTACATTCTTGTTTTACGTAATTTGCCCGATTAATTCGTATAAACACAATTTCTTCAGTCATCAATAAATGTTCATTTATTGTTACGTACACTGTTATTATTATTATTTTTATGTCTGAAAAGTTGCAAACGAGCGTGCAGGCTATGTTATGTGGTCACAGTAGCCAATGGACACCCACATCTAACCTCAAACGAAACTGAAGTTATATCTGAGGTCGTACGCGGAAGCGTCACTACTCCTGTGAACTAAGACGGTTGCCTCGCTGTAAGTGTGCCCGGCAACCGCACCTCTCCAACCGAAACACAACAACTGCTTCACGGCGGATTATGAGGG
>DWKL01000587.1:0-18059 GCA_018249415.1 Phareas burnsi | reverse complement strand
TAATGAGCATTACGATTTTACTTATAAAAAAAATGTATCAAATTAATTTTTTTACTTAATCTGTGAATTGATCTCAAAACGTATCATTAATCTCAAAAAAAGTATCGTTTGTCTATGATTTCAAATGAATTTGTACCATTGCTAGTAATATTTATTAGAGGATCTATAAAAGAGGGACGATCTGTGTAATGTACACTCGACTTATCTTCAATGCTGTCAACGTCTTCAACTCAATCGTTAAAAGTCGGGACTACACATCTCAGAAAATCATAATGTCTACAAAATCTGTCGCCAGCCAGCCGTTTTGTTTCTCTTTAAGAAGATGCAAATTTACCGACCGATATAAAAAAAAAAAGAAAAAAATCGCGCTCTCGTTTTGCTAAATATAATATGTAGTATATTGTTATGATGTGGTAGGTGGTCAAGAGGTAGGTAATTCGTATTCAGACCTATTGGTGATCGCCTGCAAAACACTGATTGCATTCATGGCCTTAAGTTAGCCATTACGACTCCAACGACAATTTAATCAGTTCAACTCAACGCAGCACTCGCGTATACAATAATCATTTCGTTCCATCGACAATAATGAGCTTCACATTAAGGCGAATTGGATGTATTGCAAGTGTATAATCAATCTAATCACAGTGCTCAACTTAGACAAGAAATAAAACAAAGTTTCTAATATTTATAATATAAATTGGAACAAATATTCAAACTTTCAGCGCTTCAAAAAGTATATTTTCGAATTTAAATTCTCCAAATTCGAAAATTTAAAACTCATACGGGGTTTTTTAAAAATATTGTAATTGTGTTATCTAAATTGATTTAAAGTACCCACTTATTTTAGTAAACTTGGTCTTTTAAAATTATCTACAAATATAATTCACTAACCTTTCTCGTCGATGGCCTTCTGTAGCAATTCTTCCATGTCATAGCTTTCTGCGATATCGACTGGTAGTTCTCCATCATAGTTCACCGCCGCTACGTCAGCGCCGTTTTCCAGAAGATATCTGAAACCGTGTTACGCATATTATTTATCTATAATTACTTTACCAACCGCGGATTGTTTTCTTATAAAATTGGACCCACATATATACAATAAAGCGTAAATATTATTCAAATTAAATTCGTGTTTGTGAAAACAAAACCTAATTTAGCCCACATATAAATTCTTATAAAGATACAAATATACCAGTTATCCTGAGACTCTGTTAAGTTGTTTTCATTAATACAATACACAATACTTTATAATTAAACATATGAATAACCATATAAATCGAAAAATCACTTTCAAGTGTCCAGTACGTTTAAATTTCATATCGAATACAAAAATGTGTAAGCCAAACCTATGACCTAATTACCGCAACTGACTAAAACAACTAATTCTAACATTTCAACAACGTGCACTATTATTAGATTTTATGCGGAGACGTACATAAAATCTATAGACGTGAATAACGATTAATAGCAGCCCGGAACAAATATAGAGCTTCAAGTCTGCATCTCAAGCGTTAGTCTAGAAAGTACAGGAGGTACTTCAATGGGCATAATGACGCAGAAAGTAGCAGTAATACACAATAATGTATGGGACAACGGTGCGTCGACATGGCATTATCATATTGTAACAATTAACAAAATACAATGAATAGGACCAGTCGCAGGAGCTCCCTCGTCGTACCTACCGGGTCAAAGTGACTCAGTCGTTGTTTACAGTAATAAATTATCGTCAGCCGTATATCGGAGGCGACGTCAATGCCCGTGTCATAATATGAACTTCATAGGAATTATTACGTACATACATATGTTTTAGATTAAATCATAATTCAACTACATATTGTTGTATGCAAACGTATGGATTAAAAAAAAAATTGTAACCCTTTTAACTTTTAACTTCGCTGAAATTTATAGGAGTCTTAAAGAGTAACGAGAATAAATTTGTAGGTAATAAAATTCTCGTGTTTCGTTTGTGGCGGCACGACCGCCACACCTGTTTTTGAATTTTAACAGCAGTGCACGCGCTTGTTACTGGATGTGCTGCATGCTACTTCTCTGTTTTCTTATATAAAAAATCGGCCAAGTGCGAGTCGGACGTGCGCACCAAGGGTTTCGAACAGACAAATTCTTTTTTTTACGATATATATATGTAAATTTACGTTTTTAGGATTTTTCCCTTTACTTATACTATAGGACATTGATTCTTGCCAAATTTCCTAATTCTAGGTCAACGGGAAGTACCCTGTAAGTTTAGATTCCCTTGCGAACGTCAATATAAACTGCCGTATATTTTGATTGCGTTGACATGGAAGTTTGATTATTTAAAACTCCAAGGGATTGCAGGTTTGAGTATTTGATATTAATTTTATACTTGATACCTCCACGCGCCCCTGAGAAAAAAGGCCTTGACCGACAGACAGACGGACAACAAAGTAATCCTATAAGGGTTTATTTTTTCCTTTTGCGGTAAGGAATCCTAAAAGGGAAGTTTACTTATAGTTTCAGATCAATTTAGATAAAAATATGTTCAAGTTGAAATATTAAACAATTTCCAGAGCTAGTTGTTAGTTTCAAAAATCGTATTAGTAAGCATTCGTTTATCCTGTGCATTAGTAACACTATTGTTACCGTATTTCTATCGTATTTCAAGCAATATCAAATATGTACACTACCGTTTATTAGTAAAGAGGCGTTACTAATAAACGTTATTCAAGCACTGATTAGTTAAACAATGTTTTGTCTTTATCTATCAACATCATTTATAAAGTGACTAGAAAGAGACAAAATAGTGTTTGACTAATCGGCGCTTGCATAACGTTTATTAGTAAGGGGCCATAAGTATTTCACTTTAAACAGTAAAGTGAATCAATTAGGATAAAAACGTCATCAACAAAAATATTATTACCTTCATCACATTTTTAGAACCACCATAATAGTTTTACCTCACAGACAAAAATTTTCTAGCCGTTAATTTATATGTAATGGCAGCAACATTAATATTGTGAGGTAAAGTTTAGCCATATTGTAATAGTAATTAATAATAAATGATTAGCAATGTTGCACATTTTTTGACAAAGGTAAGAATGGTAATTCACAGAAACGCGTTCAAATTGTTTAAAAAAGAGCAGGTTATTTTGGAGTTGGGGCTTCCATAAAATATTTGTTTGTTACAGAAATACGACACTTTAAAACGCCTTCGAAATTTTAAAAAGTTTTTAACGCAACTCAATAAAACTCTGTAAACTTTAAATATTATGGTTATGAATTACTTTTATCATTAAATTTTTTTTTTCATTCCTTTAATGAACAAACTTATCCCAAGAGTTTAAGAATAAATATATACAGTTGACTTGAAAGTTTATATCGTCTTCACCGTTAAAGCAACTAATAATTAATTTGTAATAGTATCTAAATCCATTGGCACGTAATTATATAACGGTTTGTTTTCATATCATATAGTATCAAATTCGCTGTGATGGGATCATATCAATCGTTGTCGCTTGCTTAGCAATAGGTATATTGCTTTTAAAAGATATGCAACTAAAATTAATAAGAACTGAAGTAAGATTTTGAATTTTGCAGTGGATTGGTAAAGGAAATTCGAACGACATTGTTGAAATTAAAGTAGAAGGCACATATTATTTACATATGGATGATTCATCTATATTCAATATCCATTCACATAGGTAGATATACATTTTGATAAGTGGTAGAACTATAGTTCATCCGGGGAAGTACCACCGCCGCCCTCATAATGCACCGTAAAGCAGTTTTTGTGTTTCGGTTGGAGAGATGCGGTTGCCGGGCATACTTACAGCGAGGCGATCATCTTAGTCGTCAAGAGTAGTGACGCCTCATATACGACCTCAGATTGAACTTCAGTTGTGTTTGAGGTTGGATGTGGGTGTCCATGGGCTGCAGTGACCATTTAAGATCGGGTGACCTGCACACTCGTTAAAAAACCCGGTAGACGCATCATCACCGGTAGTCATTAAAAATCTGTTAACTGGAATTCGACGTATGTTGCAAAAATTTGGCAAATAAATTGCGAGATGCGTAATATTTCTGTATAAAATAAATCAAACTAGTAACAGGCAATAAGAAACGATTCACCAACGATAGCCATATCTGAAAACAATTTAATACAAATAACGTAAAGTGTCACAGATAATCTCAAAGAAGCAATCGAAGGAAAAAAAATAAGGTACGTATACACGACGCAATAACTTTCTTCAGCAATTATGTCATTATTTATGTATGAAAAACTCCAGATGAAAACAATACTGTACAGTTTGTTTTTTCAGTAAGTACATTTTTAAGTGATTTGTAAGCTAAATTCAGATCTTAATAATAACCTCTTTATCAAGTAATACTTGTAAAAGTAAAGTATTTCATTCTCTGAAATAACTTTTTCATCCCAGTTCATATATAGCAAAGCATGAAACATAAATAATTGTATTCCATAGAACGAGAAATTCCAAGCGGTGAAAAATATACAAACGCACTATACGATTTTAAATTTATCATTTTTGGTTTTTCATGTTTTACATTTTAATTTTACATTTTTGTTACCTTCTTGTAGAATGTAGTGTTCTTACAATATATGATGAACCACAAAATATTGGCTTATTTATAGGAAGATATCGTGTAACATGTAAAACCTTAAAGTGCTTGTTAGGTAAGTGCACGGTTGAGTTACCATTTCCTCAAGCGGGACGCTAACACTGGATAAATAGAGCTCTTCCCTCTCCACTGCCACTTAAAAACCGGATCGATAATATATCCACTTCAAAAAAAATATACCACACTTTTGTGCTTTTCTAACAATGTTTTTTTTCAAACGATGAAGTTTGTGAATTTTTACGTTTACTAAATAATAAATTATTGTCCATCAAAACAACTCTTTTACTATACAATACTTAATTTTTTTCAATTTTTAAAAGATAGTAAATTGTAAAAATAAATTACGAACAAAATAGACAAGGGAAACATTATTTCGACATTTGTATTTATTCATTTCGCGGTGTATAGCGTGTTTCTACAAACTATAGAAATCCTTATGCGGCTTCATAGCCGCAAAAACTTGACGTTATAAAATTAGCATTTCGAGTACTACGGATATAGGAAGCTGGTTGCATAAGAGGAAAAGGGTTAAAGCCCCCGACTTCCACGTCCTTATCAAACTAGCGAGATTCATCAAAACTATATCTATGGTAGAATTGTAACACGTACTATTTGTTGTTTTTTACCTTACTTTCCTAACAAGTTTTGATATTTAATATACTAATAATCAAAGTGACAGATTGAAAAAATATTAGAGATTAAATAAGTCAATACTGGCCCATATAAAGTGATCGCAACATTGTGTATCTAATTTATAAAACTGTTGCTATAAACCGATGTATTTAATTTTTGTTCGAGCTATTGAATAATTATTTTAAAGATGTACTTCTAGTTGTCGCCAAATTTAAAGACCGCTGTGATATGTAATTGCTCTGTCCAATACGTCGAGTAATAGGGGCAAGTTAAGTTACGCCGAATCAGACAAGTTGTAGAATTTGCGCCAATCATACCTGGCTATGCTGAGGAAGCCGCACGAAGCTGTGGCGTGCAGGGGAGTCCAGCCTTCGTTGTCTCCGCGATTCACATCCGCGCCGTGAGCCACTAGGAACTCCACCATGTCTAGGTTGTCATCTATACACGCCTGAAAGAAGTAGTTACGCACATATATTATGATCATCTCTTTATATATATACATATATACGTCCTACTTTTCGTTACTCGTTTTATCCCGAACCCTGGGTACTTCTTGTTGCAAGCTTCGGCATACGCCGCTTCCCTAAAGCAGCTTCACTTCACAAGTGAAAGTAGAAGCGGAGTATTGAAATAAATATTTTTTTATTTTATATAGCTTTGCAACAACACTTGCACATGGCTTATTGACACCTTTGAGTCGAATCAAAACTGCGGCCGTTTGTATGAACCCCCTTCTGGTTAGCACGAGACAAAAACCTCGTGGAAAGCTTTCAAAAGATTTAAACACCGTTCAAGCCTTTGATTAGCCATTGTCCTCTCATAATGTACTATTTTATGTTAACAATGATTTGTGAACAATTAGCTACCGCTTAATACTAGTACAATTTGATTTTAACCATAGCTCCTATGCGACCATAATCATACTGCAAAAAATAATTTTAAATTAAATGACGCAAGCACCTGAGAGAAGTTCAATTTTTCAATTTTAAAATTTCAAAGTTAATATTTTAATATTCATATAGTATACTTTCACTTAAGAGAAATATCACTTATTGTAGAAGTATTGTGTAATGAAATTGTTTCAGCGCTGGCTCGGCATGGTTTTCAATACATCAAATGTAATAGGTGTGTTGGAAGAGGCTGACGATGATGTTCCTTTAAAATTATAATTAATAATTTCTATAAATGGCTTTAAATTCGAATGTCACGCATAAACTACGGCATGTACACCCACTACACATATGGAGCAATAAAGAACTCGCGACGACATTACAAAGCTAAGAACAAGATACAACGTAAACAAATCATCTATAAAGGATTATTTATAATAACGTCAATAAGCATATAAACGTTTCATAGCTATCGTTACATTAAACTTTATCAAAACGTCTACGAACCATCTAATGTGAAACGAAACATTATGATTATTTCTGTACTGCACATAGTACACGTGCACGCCAATAATGTTTGGCTGAAACTGCAACAAATGTTATTGATAAAGTATACGGTGTGAATAACGCTCATAGGAGAAGCCACTAAATTATTCGCTTAGCTAAATACAAAAATATGCACGCCATAACAGGACCTGTACAGTAAATGTTTGCTTTGCAACTTGTTGATAAATTAAAATTTCGCGATTGCAATCAATACGAGGAGCGGGTGCAATGAATATTGCAATGGCAGCAATTAACGAATAAAATCTGTACTTAACACACAAGCTAGCATACATTTCAATAGTGTTTTAAATGAATTGTGCAACAGTACGGAACCACTGCAGGGTCAGTGCCACGATCGCTAGCGCACGACGACTCGAATGACGCACAGTAAATATAACTATTTTGCTTTAAACTTGTAGAGTTTTAGCCATTTTGTTTAATTCAAAAATGCTATTCATGTTAATGACTTGAATACTTCATTCGAATAATGGCAATTGCATCTCATTGTCGAAATATGAACTGAACTTAAACGTATCCGGCTCGGTCGGTGTATTGTTTACCTGAGTTTACAAAAATAATACAGAATACAACTTAACATTAGTGCCAGCAATACTGCATACAGTCGACTAATGATAATAAAGGAACCGGTTCGACGACGAAGCGCGTTCATTATTATCAGCGGCTAATTTCACGCTAGATGTGGCCACGTCATAACAGTTTGATAGCATCTCGTTTGAATAACCAATCTATGTAAAGTTCGTCAGCCGACAAAGGCTCTGTAACATGGATACCGTCATACCCCGCGATAAATATATGCATGACTCCCTTTGAAATGCGTCAAGTTACTAGGGCCCCCCTCCGTTTTTGTTTTTCAAGTGCATACAAATTGTTATTTTAGTAAAATCTAAAACATTCGCTTTTGCAGGCCGGGAATTTTAACGTTACATAAAATACAAACAAAGATTTTTAAATAGGACTGCACGGTTAGCATTGGCAAATGAAAATATTTACCCCTTCATCGTACGAGAGAGAGTCTCCGTTTTATTTAGCCACACTTGCTGCGTGACATTCGACAGTCTCAGGGTGCGACGACGTGCTTCGTTAATGTTTGCAATAGCTATGGAGTTATGTTACACGCGAAATGTTATAACTTACAAAGCTGTATCATAGTATTGTCCAATGCCCGTTTCATTATGATATGTACTAAGTAATTGCATGGTTAAACCGATGAGTAATCGGATGGTGTGGTGGTAAAATTACTGACTTTGGACAGCGAACTTTGTGTCACAACATTCGCAATAAATTATCAAATGTCCCGGATGTATCAGGGATTGTATTTAAAAAACACGGTGAACCAAGTAATTTATGAATACTTCCTTTTATCAATTGAAATTGAAATATTAATTTAAACTGTATAGTTTCGTTTTTTTTTTACTATTAGTGTTACTATTTTCCTTGTATTGTTACCTACGAATGAAGATTTTTCATTGTCCTCCCTACTTAACAGCAAAACCACGTGCACTTCTGCCGTAGTAGTGGGGCATATGAATTAAAGGCATAAGTATCCGTAACTAAACTGATATAACAATTTTCATATCTGTAGCAGCGCACTGTACCAGTATGTTTGAAGTCAATTCACCGGCAGTTATCGGCGAAACATAAATTGGTTGGCAACACAGTATATGTCAGTCAGGCCCGCTCCTATGCCCACAATTAACGCTAAAATAAAACATTCATGGCGCGTGTGCAGCCTATGACGTAACTTATATCAACGAATCTCTCCGCTGTCTCACTTGACCTCGAAAAAAATTTCTCGCCCAATTCTATATTTACACGGTGCTGTCATTCAGCAATATATCATTCCTTTAAAACTATGTAGGGCGGTCAATGACAGCATTAAAATTTGAATCTAGACAGTATGTTAAGGCATTGGAGCAATAATTGGGGCGTGTACATTTTTAGCCGGCTACCAGTTGCTACATTTTGGGTCGCGGATGTTGAGACGTTAGTAATCATGAAAAGTAGGGTAACTGGAAGTATAATGCATTCAAATTTTTACATCGTACGAAAAGAGTAAAATGTGTTTTAATTCGCTTTATTTTTATGAATAAATAATATTTTAAACAAGAGTTACAAAACTCATAGGTCACGTACGTATGTAAATATTTCATGGCTGGGTACGGTCAATTCATCAAAAAGTGTCTACGTGATAATAACATAAGCAAAAAATAGAAGTTCAACAAGTCAACGACCTAATTTTTCGAACTATCTAATGAGATGTGTATCGGGCACTATAAATACTGGTATAAACTACACGCGGCATATAGCACAGACAAAACGCATCCGCAATCAAACGCTGCCAAAATAATAACTCAGATCACGACGGCAGAAGTAGATTCGACCGACAGATGGTCACATTGTGATCTATATAATTTACGATATTGTGATATAATCACTGCTATTCATTTGAAAAGTAATAAAACGGAGACAAGCTAAATGAATATTGTGAGCTCGACAAAAATATAGAGACAAGAAAATAAGAAGACAACACAGATTCACTGTTTGCTGTGTGAGTGTGTGACAAATCGTCACGTCGTAGACTAGAGCCAGACGCGCCCATTTACACCTCGATAAAAGCAAGACAAAGTGCTATCCCAAACGCCATTCGACAATAATTATAAATCTTACGCAATAGGTAATTGACACACTGTCCCCGCTTAGTTTAGTTTAGTATACAACTGGAGTTGAAGACATAAATAAAAAAACGAACATTCATATAACTATCATGAACTCAAATAATATACATATTACACATGATGTTCCAGAACGAGAAGATAAACCGGAGACATTAGAAGCTAGTTAATGAAAGGCTGGAAAACTCTCATTTGTGTTACCCAGGGCCTCTGATTCATTTCTCGACATGGACTTCACTTCCTCCAAACTCTTGGACAAAGTGAGAACAAAATATATCATACTCATTTTTGTTTCGTGTTGATAAATTACCCAACTACCGAAGTATAGTGAAAAAAACCTAAAATATTAACTTCAAAAAATTTAGGGAAATTAATTTAGTAAAATCGAACAAATCTAATATCTAACTTAAACTTATCACACTAGACAAAAAAACTGGCACGTTCAATGTAAATTTCGAAATGACTCAACAATTACTAATATGATACTAAAAAATAGATACTACAATTTTTCGCATACCGAGCGTAGCACACAGTTATATATTACTCATAATGAAAGATTTTACTAACGCTAGCAGGTTAGTGCAAGAGACATTTTTGGATTCCCTGACCGTCCTCTACTGGGTTCACTAGATTTATCATTGAGTTTTGGGACACAACAATAATTCATATGCATGTATGATTTAAGAAATTATCACATCAAGCCGTCATTAAACCACACAGGAACATTCTATATCTGCATCAATATTAAATAAAATAAAGTTAAATATTTTTTAAAATTATATCTTTTGTATGTAATATGTTCACCATTTATCTAATCATGGGTAACTTTTCTACGCTTTATAAATAGGACACACACGGCGTTCCAGATGCGGTACGAAACCGGCACACAGATATAAAAATGTATGGCAATCGATAAAATGATCAATGCGGCCCTGGAGGGAATGATGTAAACACCGCCGTATGCGTAATGGCAATGATTACCACGAAGTATCTATCTGTGTGTGTGTTTGTATGTGTGTTGAAAATATTATTTATACGGTTCTAAATTAAACATTATTGCCCGTCTTTCTTCGTACGAATTATCTAATTCGTATTATAGTAGCTATTACAATATTTAACCATTTGTTGAATTTACATATAGTAAATAATATAATAATAAACTAATTGATATATATTAATTAACAACAGTCAATGGTTAATAAATTTTGCATGTTGATTTATCTTTACTAAGCAAATCACTGTTTAAAATTCGCCTGCAAATAGCTTCTCAAAAACCGCATACAATTTCTTTGAGTGAAACTAAAATATGAGCGTCACCGGTAAAATAGCGTCTTAGTTGAAGCCACTTTACAGTACCTTTTGCGAATCTTGGAACGCAATTTCTATTGAAGCATGGAATAATTCAATAAATTTCATGCCTCATCGCAACAGGGCAGTTAGAACGGTCTTACGGTCTAATCTAGTTTTGGGCGCAGATTTAACCACTTGTTAATCATTATTATGATACAAATCATTAAAGGTATTGTATTTAAATTAAAGTCTAGTAAACTATTCATATGAAGCGCACATAGCTCCGCGGCTTGTGTAGATCGTAATCGATCAACGAAGTTAAGCAACGTCGGGCGCGGTCGGAAATTGGATGGATGACCGTTAATGGCTAAATTTCAGGCGCGCGTCCGTGCTCCGGAGAGCACATAAGTGAAGTAGTAACACATAAGTAGAAGTAAAGAGTAGTATCACATAAGTAGAAGTAAAGAGTAGTATCACATAAGTAGAAGTAAAGAGTAGTATCACATAAGTAGAAGTAAAGAGCAGTCGGTCCCGGTTGTTATCATTGGATAGCAGTGGTTAGACCTTGTCGGAGGCCTTGTGGGCGGTTTGAAAACATTAGACACGGATGGCCACTAACCCGTATCTCCACTCATACGCATCCCCAGTTGTGGGAAAAGACTCGTGCCTAGCAATGGGCCATAAAAATGGTTGGAACCAAACTATTAATATTTTGGCATCGTAACGTGTAATATGAAAATGTTAAAATAAAAAAATCCAGTTAGTTAACTTAAGTGACATTGACAATTTTCTTTCCTAATTTCATGACTCCAGCTACATATACACATATATTTTTAAGTTAGAAGAGTAGCAACCGAGCGTGCAGCGCTCCTCATATTAAGAGCTCACTGCTACACAATGGACACCAACATGTAACCTCAAGCAAAACTGAAGTTCTATCTGAAGTCGTATGCGTCACTACTCCTGAGGACTAAGATAACCGATAACCGTAACTCTCCAAACGATACACAAAAAATGCTTTACGGTGGCTGATTGTAAGAATGTATGTTTTGGTTTTACACTATAAATCCCATGAATATTCTATGTATCTTTCTCGTGTACAGCCCCCGCAAACCTGAACAACGTCGTCTATTTTTATTTACAAGGTTATTTATATTTATATTACTATTTGACGTATGAGATCCAGAGAGAACAGCCGAATGGTCAGTTCTATCATGAGTTCTAATATGCATTAAACGCACAACTTGCTAGCAATTTTGATAATCCGATTTACAAATAAGAATAGAATTGTCTATGATTTTAAAATAACAGCCTTTTCGTCATTACGCTTATTAACGTAATATTATAACCAAAACTGCGTTGCTTTAAGGCTAATCCTAAACAGTTGAACCGATTTTGAGGGGACTTTCAAAATCGATTAAAATAGCGTCAAATACAGTTTATATGGTGGTTTTAACCACTTGGATTGCTCTAAGATTTTTATGTATTAATCACATAACCCAACATTTTTAAATCATCATTTTAATCCTTTACATACTATTTGTGTTTAATAAATGTTAAAAATGTTGCAAGATGCTACCAATTAGAAATATAACCTGAATATTCTGAAATATTATCCACAATGTTATCAACGTTTCAGAATAGGTTGTATGCAATGTGTCAAGAATTCCGCTCTTAGTTACCGATCCAATATCTGTAATCGGATCTTCAGTGTCCATAAACGTGTCGTATAGACGCAGGTACACATCCGTGTACGCGTGGAGCTTTTACAACAGTACACTACACCAGTAAACCTTGAACTGGGTGTCACTGTCGTATACTGAGGACACACCTTCAGATAAACGTCAAAATAATATATCACTGGATAGTTTTTAAGACGTGCACCTTTGCGAATGTAGGCATTTGTTTGATATTATGAGTACCTACTGTATTTTATATACTGACTAGATTTATTACACTGAGTTCAGTAGAGATCGTCTTAAATTTTCTTTTGAACACGGCATGAGATATCAATCCAGATACAGAAAGGTCAATCGTCAACTTTAGACGTAGGTATGAGGCAATGACGTCTGGGTAGCAGCGGAGATGAACGTAACGATTGCCAAAACATTACCGATACAAAGATATGAAATTATCTGCCCTACAAACTCGGACTCTTCCAAAAATATTTAACGCAGCTTTTAAGGAAATGTATAAAGAAAAATATTGTACGTTTATCTTGCCAACGTACCGCGGACTAATGTTTTGACACATATTTCACTTTAAATTATCATTCAGCCGATCGATTGAACTTCGGCTATGTGATATGTTAACCAGACCTTGAGTGTTCACTCAGCCAGGTGCGAGGTGGTTTCAACGCGCGTGTATTATTTTGAATCAAATATATACAAATATATGTACATTTTTTAGCCACACATCCTTATAAAAGTGGTAAATATTCGACAAGAATACGGGTGTGAATTATAATATAAACTAACAAAGGTGTAGACTTATTGTTAGCTAACAGAACATCTACATATGTACGTACAACCACATTTACTGATCGAAAAACATATCAGGAACTCTTGGCATTAGCTGTAATGTATGGACTGAGCCAAAAAATATATAAGGTCTCGCTGCTTATTATAATTAACATTTACTTCTGGGATACACGAACAGGTGTATTGAATATGTCATAAATTGATTTTACCTGGACAATTATTAAATGTGTGAAGTGGTTTACAATTGTTTTAGGTGCAATAATCACTCCAGTATGCGTGTGACCCGCATGGCGAATTATTCCTCGCGATAAGAAACTCCGTTGATGGCTAGATAAAAATTTTACGGGTTGCATATTATGTACTTGCTCACGTGCACATAAACTACGCGCCCAGGCCGTTCCAGTATCGTGTTCCAATGCGTCATCAGTGTTCTCGTGACGCAATCGCTATGAACGTGAGGCGGGAATATAGACTGAATGTTTCACCGATGGCAACACGCTGGGACGGCCGTCCACTGGCTTTACAGTGATGCGCAATCACGGAATCCATTTCATGACCCAATTCACTTCTATTCCTGATCAGAGATTTCACACAATCACCAATGACCAAATATTATATTAATTCGAATTAAATTGACATGTATATTCAGATAACCGCCAATCATAATTACCGATTATCGCCTTCGACAGTTATACGCCGTATTGTTTTGATTTTAGTCTCATTTTACGCTAGTATTTGATCTTATAGAGATGAAAAAAATTGACAATTAGCCCAAAATCCTCCATGATCCATGCAGAAACAAAGTTAGGCAGAAAAGTTGCATAGCTTTGAAATCTACTATCGAGAAGAAAAAGCTTCAATATCAAGAAAAAGTTCCCTTTTAACTAGCTGAATAACTAGTATTTAAAATAGAAATGTTCTAAATAGGTATTTTAATAATAGTGATTAAAGAAAAAAAGAAAAGTAAGAAAAAAAACAATCTTACTATAATAAGTGAAGATATTTAATTGTTATGAGATCTGATCTAGGATAAATACCTATTAAAATATTCTATCCTAAGAAGATATATACGTTTTTAAATATCTTGAAATGCACCCTTTAATATGCATTTCCTAGGCCGTATCAGTATAGTATATATAAAATGCAAAGTAAATACATAAATATACAAATAATGATCGCACTGTGCGTTTTTGATTTAGTTTATTTCGCAACGGATATTTCACTTACAAAATCAATCAACTGGAAGACTAGCCGAGAAGATAAAAAATGACGAAAAACAATCATAACAATAGCTGCTCATCATCAGGGCAATGCAGAATTAGTAGCTTGCTGTGATATAAGCCTACTCTATTAGTATGAGATTAGTAAAATAAAGAAGATAATGAAATGCGTGCCCCAAGAGATAAATGACCTACAGAGAAGAGCAAGCGTCGAGGGTGGCTTTGTGTTGATTAATCAACAAAGAAAAGGGCTGATTTTGAACAGAGTTGTCATATGTGACGAAGAATTTATTGTTTAACCGATAATCGCAAGCGATTCCAAGTTGTTCACCGGTAATTGAATCCAATCAAATGCCAGACGAAACGTACTAAAAAAAACCCATAAAAAGGGTACGGAAACAGTTCGGTACTCCCATCGTAGTGTAATCCACTATAGCTTCCTCAGAACCGGTGTATCAGTAACAGCTGATATCTATAAAGTTAAGAGAATGTAGAAGAACGAAAAAAGTGATAGCAAAACTGGTAAAAAATAGCCATGACTTGTCAATCTATCTTCAGCACGAAGCACAGCAACGCAATAACTCATACTCGAGAAATACATAGTTTGGTACGGGAATTATATCCACCGTACTCTCCAGACCCGGATGCAACCGACTAATATAACCGACTAATATAATCGACTAATATAACAGACTAATATAACCGACTAATATAACCGACTAATATAACCGACTAAATAACCGATATCAGTCCGCTTTTCATAATATTCTCAATGTCTTTAATAGGTAATATCTTCAACAGACACCGCTTCGTTACAATTTATAATGGTATAGCTAAACTTGTCAAAAAATTATTTAACGTTATATATATATATATATTTTTGTGCGTGGGAAAAAATTTGCGTCTCAAGAAACAGTACAAAACTCTTCTACTGACTTCGTTGTGTCCTATTGTAAATATATTAATTATCACCTTATATTATTTATAAGAAATGTAAACATAATCTGACTGATTACTTTAATTAAATAAATGTTTATTTTCTTTAAAATAAATGGTTTTAACTTTTTTATAAATAATAACAATTATACCCTTAATAAATAACGTATGAACATGTTATAATACATTTTATTTACATGTTTGTTTTTGAGAAACGGTAGTCTCAGAAACTATTAAAACGATGACAACATGACTATGCAAGGATCCCTTTAATTATTATCTATTATATTACTATCTCTTTAATTATTTGAGCCAGATATGGAACCTGCATATGATACAGTCCAGCCTATGAGAGATTGAAAACAATTGTAAAAGTTCACAAGTAGGTATGGCTAAGAACGTTATATATAGTATTGTTCGAAAGTTTTATATACTATCTAAATAATAATAACCTAATATAAAAATATTTTTGATATTCTCAATTAATTTCACATTTATAATACCGATTTGCGAGGACCGCACTTTAAGTAAGTAAGCCATTTGTAAATTTAAAAAAAAGCAAAAGCGCAAGACATTTCTTCCCAAAAATTAGAAACAGCAAATGTCTATGGTTGTCATAGACCGTATAATTTATTGATTTTAAAAGGTTCTCTTAAAGAGCAAAAGCAAAATTTTAATTAATTTTTCGAATGGTCAGTTGTTGGCTTGTTGGACTTATAGTCAGCTTTACTAAGCTGGATGAGAGAGAGCCGATTCCAAGCGATATAAATGCCAACAATTGGAATACGAAGGCTCCCAGACAAATCCAAACCATAAAGTGTACATCCGTAAATTACCAATAAATGAATCATAGTTTTCATACAAATAAAATAACTTTTTATTCACTGAAAAATAAATTAACACATTCTTGTAAAAAGTAAAGTATTATATTTGGTAGAAAGTTCGATTTCTCTAGATGATCACAAATTTCTTCAAAGCCTGTGCCATTTAATGAACAAACCAACTCAGCAGGCAAAAATAATACTGATTATTTTCTCTTATTCGTACAAATATCATTACTACTTATGCTTTTATTTTTCTGAATTGATTTCGAGCGCTGCATAATTATCACAGAAATGAACACTTTATAATTTGATCGAACGCGACATGTGTTTGTGAGACGACTGGCGAATTTAAATCTATAACTATTTATATATCACTGTCAGCTTTATAAATAATTGTAATATATAATATAAGTATTATACGATATAGTTACAATACTATAGATATTATCCTCTTAAATCAGCTAATAAACTACCAACAAAACTATCAATACGGAATTTTTACACAAACCGAGAATGCCAGGTTTTGTTTCAAAGAATCCGTCCGGGTCATATTAATTACGTCTATTAAGACTCGTTAATACTTTCCTGCGGGCACTAACCGATTGCTTAGGCACGTCTTTATGGCTGCGTGGGCGGATTGGCGCAGAATTGTAACCTTTCAACCTCATATATGCACGTTTTGTTTCTTTGCATAGTACAAACGTGCATCAAGGAGGTACATTGCACGAATGGTAGAGACGTAGGTCGTATAACTAAAACGGATGTTGACCTACAATATGATTATCTCGTACGTTAATGCAACATACCCATGCATCAACATTCGTGGCTGAGGAACAATTGAACAACCAAATTTTCGGCTATACTATAGCAAAACTGTAACATTTTTCATTTTGACAGTTACATAAATGTTAAAAGTAACAATTTTTGTGTATTGTAGTTATTTGTACATTGAATTGGTTTACAAAACCGTAATTGCCCACAAAAAAAAAAAAAATCTAAAAGTTATTTGAATACAATAAATATTTAAAAAAAAGGAGAACAAATTAGATGACATAATTTGGGAATTTCATGTGAAAGGTTTCATGAAGTCCCCAAATTATTCCAGCTAATTTGCTTTGTAGTCAAAAATAGCATAGGCATTTAAAAAATATAGAGTGGACTGCCAAGTTTTTGTACGTTTTATTTAACAAGCAGACCTATACACAAAACATACAACGCTGATTTGGATAGTATCATATTGTGATTTAGCGGCAAATCAGTGGTTAGTTCCCCAAACGGATAGTGCCGTAGACAGTGTCAGATTCTAATTTTGTACCAGTGACGTTTAGTGGTCGGCCGAAACAATCGAAAGTTATTCCGAGTGCTAAACCCAACGCGCATGACATGCGGTGCCGCATTCTCGACGAAACTCCAATTCGCGGAAGTTGATTGGGAATATTGTTGCCACAAATATTGCCTTAAGCTTAATTTGACGGAAACAATCTTTAGAGCTTTATATAAGCATTTTTTGACACTTCTTAAATTAAATATTTGAATGTACATTTTTCCTCAAAATTCTATAAATATATTTACACTGTTTATACTTGAAACATTTAAATAATTCGTACAATTAAAAACAGCATATTGTAAGAAAAACAAAATATTGTCGAATATATGCGTATATATATATATATATATATTACAAAAAACTAATCGTTTAGCAATAATAATTCGTTCTATGAGCACTCACGAAAAAAAACAATTTCCTTTTTTCTTTTTCTTTCTATTTACATCAATAGCATGAACACTTGCCACGTCTTAATAATGTTAGAATTGATGAGTATGCTAAGTATTGTTTTTGTAATCTATACAAACGACAACCCATTAATGTCCCACTACTGGGCACAGGTCTCCTCTCATAATGAGAAGGGTTAGGCCATAGTCCACCACG
>DWKL01000586.1:0-18061 GCA_018249415.1 Phareas burnsi | reverse complement strand
ATTCAAAAACCGCAAATCGTGAGTACCCGTTACATAATATAAAAAATACCATTAATTAAAATATCACGAACCAGTGGCATACTTCATATACCTTCGAGAACTGTACAGAGGACTCAGATGAACGGGTTCCACCGCTAAACAGTTGGTAATGAATTTCTAATTCACACATAACTTCGAAACATCAGAATTGGTGCGGGATTTGAACCATGGACACCAGCGGGCGAGTCCGGAACCATCCCGCTAGACCATCGTCGTCATCGACCTTTTAATGTCCCACCGCTGGGCACGGGTCTCCTCTCGCATGAGAAGGGTTAGGCCATAGTCCACCACGCTGACCAAGTGCAGATTGATAGACTTAACACACCTTCGAGAACTTTACAAAGAACTCTCAGATGTGTAGGTTTTCTCGCGATGTTTTCCTTCACCGTTAAAGCAAATGATAATTAATTTCTAGACCTAGACCATCACTGCTATATAATTATTACTATATCTGCCTTATCCTCACGTTACAAACAAGGCGCTTACAAGTTTTAAAGTTGACGTAGCAGTGGCACAGCTTCAGTCTAACACGAAGAGTTAAGCATATTTTTATTAAATAATTGAATAAATACTACTCTTATAGTAGTATGACAGTCATACTGCTCTACTCTGCTCTACATATAACAATTCTTGCACATGTTTACTACTCTACATGTAACAATCTTGTTCACAGTTACCGGTTCACGCAGATAGCTGTCGATCCGCAAGTGAAAACGCCCGGTGGCAAAGCATACGACGTGCTTTTCATTGGAACAGGTAACTCATTTGTTTAAAACATCATTTCATCCGCGTGCCAATCTATGTGTGTGTAGATTGGCACACGAATGTATGCTTTGGTATCATTATGCAGTTTTAATTTATATATCTGTAATGATTTACAATTAATTAATGATTGTGGTTAGCGATCTAATAGCCTAAATTTACGAATTTGGCCACAAGCTTAGGATGTTATGTTTATTTGTCTCTATGTTTATATGTTCGTTCGTTAATCACGCGAAAATTGCTCAACCGTTTTAAATTGAAATTATATACCTTAAAAGTATACAATCCGACTTAAATTCTGACATAAGTTTGAATTAGATCGGAAAAGTTGTAACGTATTTACAGCTTGACCTCTTTGAACTATAGACCGTCATAGGCTCAGGAGGTCAATTATGCTGGTTAATTCGTTACCAATGTCACGGCCGGAAATCTATTTACCTATAAATTACTTACATCGCCATTTACACAGAATTTCTTCATTATTGTATTATATTACATATTACATTTTACAGATAACGGCAAAATCATCAAAGCAATAAACGCAGTGTCATACGATTCGAACAAGCAAGCGGTGCCGGTGGTCATCGAGGAGTTGCAGGCCTTCGCAGCCGGGTCGCCGGTCAGAGCGCTGAGGGTCGCGAGGGCGGGCAGGGACGCGGCGAGGCTCATCGCCGTGTCAGACAAGGAAGTGCTGAGCTTACGGCTGCACAGATGTTCCAGTGACAAGATTAGCTCTTGCTCGTGAGTGCCGTATTATTTTCTTGATATTATTTCCTGATATTTATGCAGGTGTTAAAACATCGTGGTTCTCCACCGCCTTATCTATTTTTGCACTGTTAACACATTGACTGCGGCGGCTAATATTCAAAACGATCCACCCGTGCGGCGCGTAACGCTACAGGCGTGTTCCAGTACGGCGGCACAAATTGTATACGTGCGAGCCGCACGGTTGGCGCGGACAGTAAAAGACGACAGGTGTGTTTACCGCAGACAATGTGTTAAAATTATTGTTTTAAGGATTGTGGCAAAACAGGGATACGATTATAAGGCGTTCCAACTTAGTTCACAGTGCGTTTGTGATCAACTTTAAGGAAGACTTTTGCCAAATTTGGATGCGACGATTTTGACAGCCTCTTAAGTTTTCTATATCTACCAAGTTGTCTATGGCGTGAACTTCATGACATTCATCCATTTCACACTGATATAGGTTACTTTTTATCCTGAAAATTTTCAGAATGATCTCTATGGTCTACTTCTACGCAGGAGTAAAAACTTTGTCTTACAACATACAAAATTAATTTATTTCTTTCTCTGGCGCTGCAAGTCGCCACACCACGCCATAGACACATACATATGGTCCTATCTAAGTTCGTACATAGATGCGTTACTACTCCTAAGAATAAAGATGGTCGCCTCTCTGTAAGTGTACCCGGCAACCGCAGAAGATCTGCCACCTATAGATCCTGTTTGTTTTCAGTGAATGCGTCGCTCTCCAAGACCCGTACTGTGCGTGGGACAAGCAGGCCGGCCGGTGCAGAGCCTACTCTCACGGAGTCAGCCGGTGGCTCGATGAAAACTCCTTCTACCAAAGTGTGAGCACTGGAAGTCATGCTGCCTGTCCTCACAGTAAGTACCCAGTTTTATGAACAAGCTCTACGAATAAATCCTGTAAACAATCTCTGTGAACAAGCTCTGAACATGATCTGAACAAGTTCTGTGAACAAACTCTGAGCAAGCTGTGTGAAACAGCTAAGTGCACAAACTCTGTGAATAAGCTATAAACAAGTTCTATGATGAAGCTCTGAACAAGCTCTATAAACAAGCTTTGTGAACAAACTCTATGTACAAGCTCTGTGAATAAGCTCTGTAAACAAGCTCTGTGTAAAAACTCTATGAACAAGCTCTGTGTACAAATTCTATGAATAACTTCGGTGAATAAGTTTTGTGAATAACTTCTACAAATAAGTTAACAATAGAAGTCAGGGTGCAACTGAAAGACAATAACATATAACAGATAATCGATTTATCATCTTATTCTATTCTTCTATTGTATTTCTTTTTCATTAACTTCTCAGTCAGTGACCACTTACCATCAGATAGACTATATACTCGCTTGCTACTTCTGCACTATAAAAATTAAAAAATATAATTACATTTACCGCGGGCTGCGGTTTGCACAGCCCATTTATATTAGGACAGTAGCAAATGAGCGTGCAAGCCACCTTATGTTAAGTGGTTACTCATGGACACCCATATTTAGCCTCAAAAAGGACTGAAGTCATCTAAGATCGTACACGGATACGGCACTACTCCCAAGAACTAAGATAATCACCTCGCTTATAAGTGTACCCGTTAACCACGCCTTTCAAGCATCAATCACGGTCACGGTGTTTCAACACAAGATTTGCTTTACGGTGGATTATGAGAGCGGCGGTGGTAGCTCACAAGTCGGACTATAGTTCTACCCCTATAAAATCCTGTTTAAACATAACTTGTATTCAGGTAAAGACGCCGGTGCTGTCGGTGGTTTGAGTTCTGGATTGTACGACGACGCGAGAGAGAACAAGGGCGAAGTTATTAGCATCGTCCAAGACAAGGATGGGAAAGGAAACAACAATAACAATGAAGGTGAGTACTGGGTCTATAAGGATCGCACCCACGACATATGCGATTCTAATGTGGGGCTAAGGATATAGAAAGCATTATTAATAAGGATCTGTAATAGGAATTCAGTGATTAATATTTATTTATTTTAAGAAATATAGTAAACTTGAGAAGCTGTATCCATGAAACTGATTTTAAAATTTAATTGAAATTTAATTGAAAATGTGTTAAGACATAAGCTGTTTCATAAGCAGTGATAGCCTAGTGGTTATGTCCCAGCCTCTCATCCACGCGAGTCTGATATTTCGAAATTATGTGCGTATTAAAAATTAAATATCACTTGCTTTGACGGTGAAAGAAAACATCGTGAGGAAACCTACACATCTGAGAATTATTTGTAAAGGTGTGTAACACCTTTGAGACTTTTTCGGGAGTCTACCAACCCGCACTTTACCAGCGTGGTGGACTATGGCCTAAGCAATCTCATTCTAAGAGGAGACCCATGCCCAGCAGTGGGACATCAATGGGCTGATGATGATGATAAAGATGTGTTAAGACAGACATAACAAGCTCAAAGGTAACAACGCCATTTATAATTGAGCTCAATTAGGTCTCCCTTATCTACTCACGTTTACGTTGCATTTGATTTCCTCCCTCCAGGTCCAAAAGTTCTCGCAGCAGACCCACCTCCAGCAGCATATTCAGTAGAGACCCTAGCGCTAGCGGTAGCGGCCGGGGCGCTCGCTGCGTTGGGCGCTGGGTTTGCTGCGGGATACATTTGCGGGCGACGGTGCAAGAAGGACGATGACGACAACATGCCGTACCCAGATACAGAATACGAATACTTCGAACAGAGACAGAACATCAACAGGTACGTCATTTAAATCAACCTTACATTTTTAATGCAATTTAACATGGCAAAAATCATAAATTGCAAAAACCAACATCCCCGCGTGGACGAGTTCAGATCGATCCAGACGCTTTGAGATTAGAAGGTGGTAAAAATAATTTTGGTTCGATGTAGCCACCACCGCCGCATCTGTCTCTATATTTTTTTTATAACTAAACCTAACGATAAGGCTGACGGACCACTTGATGGAAAGTGGTCATCGTCGCCTATGGACATTTGCAACACCATAGGAGTCGCCAACGCATCGCCGGCTTTGAAGAAGAGCTCTTTTTGCACCTTTCTTGAAGAACCCCATGTCAGAGCGCACTGGGAATACCTGGGAGGAAATTCATTCCATATCTTGCACGTACGCGCTTTTTACCGCAGTTAGCTTTGCAACTGTGGAGGATCGCCACGGGTCTAGTTGATGTGGATGGAACCTCATCCTTGCGCGGGTGGTAGCAGTGTTAAGCAGTACTGTGATCTGGTTTGAAATGTATAATATACAAGTTATAAAGAAGAGGCACACTAACACGATACGTTCCAACTTAGTTCTCTAAGTATTGTAACGGGGATAGGCATCGCAACGCATAAAACTTTTATTTATTTTTTATATATTTAACAATTAATGTACACTGGAATCTTAAATCTAAGAAATTATTAAAAGAAAAGTAATTAAAATAGCACACTCCTCGTCTATCCCGGTTCGTTTATCCTCATCTAACATTATGCTTCCCTATATCATTCTTTATTTTTCTACCTATTTAGTTTTGTCTTGGTTATTTTCCTTTTCTGCTCTCTTGCTTCTATTCATTCTGCTTTCTCATTCCTTACTTTATCGTTTCTCTTTTTCTCTCTTTCTCCTAGTCAATTTCTCTCTTCATGTTTTGTCTCCCGTTTTGCCTCCTTCAATGCGTTCCCCTTCTTATTTTCCTTCTCATTCTGATAAAGAGTCATCACCTAACGAATATTTTTTTCAACAGGATCCAAGCCGAACCAAAGCTGCTCCAGCAAGTAGAAGAGGTGACATACGCGGAGCCAGTGCTCGCCCCGCAGCCCAAGCCGGCGTCCCCCCGCGCCACGCTCCGCAAACACCCCCCCTACCACCCCCACCACGAGACGCTCTTCCAGTTCCAGCCCGACGCGTACCGCCGCGACAACTTCGGCACTCTCCGCTCGCACCAGGTCAATGTCAGTTGTATTTCATTATCTTCTTACGCATGGCTTGTACGATTTCGTAGCTAGGATGAGTTTGACCAGCGAGGTATTGAGATATTGTAATATGATATAATATGATAATCAAATTGTATATTGGTACGTAATATGGACGTATAATATATTTATATTTAACGAGTAATGCTAGTGATAATCATTTTGAATTCTGCGTATCGACGTCCACTATTGTTGTATCGTAGGGACATAGATAATACTGAAGGTAATAATTGATTCAATTAACGGATACTAAAAATATAACTAGTTATTATTATATATAAAATTTGTTCATCGGTACATAATCAAACAGTGTGATGTACTTCACTTGAGATCGAAATTGAAGCCGACACGCGGTCATTTGAAGTTTATTTATCATTAAATTAATAAATATATTGTGTAGGAATTAATGAAAGATCAACTAATAATAATATGTGGGTAATTTCACATCTCTGCATTCTGACGTTACGTAAAATTTACAATTAAACCATATTGAAAAGTCTATATAGAGTATATTTAACTATCGAAAAGTCATAGACAAATATTGGATTTTAAATACTTCGCTATTTATTATAATACTTTGTTCTATATATATAATATCTATGATTTAATACGGTATTTTTAGGAATTAAAGTGACCCATTTAAGTAGGTATATTGAGTCGGTCGATCAGTATGACATTGTCAAGTATTGTTCAGTACATGCATTTCTGGTTTGAAGCTTTTTACTGTAAACTATGTACTTATGTATCCTATGTAAAAATGTATTCTGTCCTATTAGCCGATCGTTTTGACTATAGCAATCTATCTTCCTACAGTCCAGTGATTTTTTGATTAAGAAAATACAGACTGCAAGTAAATAGTTACCTAGTAATATCGGGTGATATGCTTCGTCGGTGATGTAAGTAAAGTATAATCGTACTTATGCATTTCATTTTAAGTATCATATTTGTATGTTATTGTTTATATATCTTTTCATTTCATATTACAGTCATATTTTAGTTTTGCATCTGAGCATGATTGTTTCAGCACTGTTGATTTGATTTATATCGAATTTCATAAAATTAAGCTGCATGATAATTCCTTCATAATATATTCAAGAACTCCATAATATTTAAAACATTGATTAATTTTAAATTTCCAAAATCCATTTTTACTTCACACTTCATAAGATATGTAATTTATTTCTTTGATCATATATTCCAAAATAAAACTCACTCCGCTAATATATTATATTTTTTCATATCATCGAATAATAAAAACGAGTCTTGTAACAAACTGAAACTATAGATTACGTTGGTCCATAATTTCGCTGTACCGATACTGAACATCGTTACCATAAAGCATTCATTCGAATTGTCCTTTACAAAACTCGCGTTTATGGACTCACTAATATAACATAAGCGAGTGTTGCTAGAAAAAAATTAACCATAGTCTATGGTGCAAAATTGTACCAATAATCAACTTGGTTAATTTAATCATTTGATTTGATTCAAATTGCCCCTTACAATTCTTGCAACACTCGCTTTCATGTCACTAACCTGTTTCTCGTTCCATAGCACCCATATTGACATATGCATGTTAGTTAACACAGGAATATTCGGACCGCAGGGCGATGGGTACCGGCGCGGCAACGACAACGGGTTCTCGACCACGCGCTCAGTGAAGAAGGTGTACCTCTGAGAAACAAGCGGGGCGGACGCGCGCGATCTGCACCACCACAAGCATAATACGCACCACCATCATACGTTGGGTAAGAGTACTTTTTAAATTACTTAAAAAAATTACGGACTCGCTCCTCACTCCAGTGGGACTAAATTTGAACAAGAAAAATTTAAAAGCTGTAACTCAGCTACAATAATACTATAAAGCAATTAAAGCCTATATCTCTCGGACCATAATAACGAATGAATTGACACCTTATTCATGAAAATCAGATGTGTAATATCGGAGCTACGTTGGAACATACGTACAAACAAAAATACATAGACTGCTATAAACATAGCCCTTCCTTTTGACCTCACCGGACCGAGAAAAAGGAGAGCTACTGTTTCCATGTGTGTATGTATGTATGTATGTATGTTTTTATAAATATATGTATATGTGTGTATATATCTGCGAAGTTTTTGAAAATACTTTATATATTCGGATTTTTTCTTCAATAGAAAGCTCACACGTCCTTATATTAATAGCGCAACTAGTTTTTAACCACTTACTCCCCATCCCTGATAACTTATGTTGTGGTAATATAGTGGTCAGTACTTATTTAAATTAGGTATATAAAGTGAAAGTATTGTCCGCAGTGTCGCAGCGCAGCAGCGGGTCCGGCTCGACGTCGGGCAGCGGCGGCGCGTCGTCGTCCTCGCCGTCGCCGCCGTCGTCGTCGCCCTCCCCGTCGGGCGAGCGGCCCCCCACGCCGCCGCCCCCCGCGCCCCAGCCCTGCGCGTACATCTACCGCAACTAGCGCGCCCGCCCCGCCCCACGGACCTCACCCCCGCCTCGGGGAAGTTGTTACCGGTAACCTCGTTAGAACGATGTCCACTTTAGTTGTTGTTGTGACGCGGCCGCGAACGCTTCACCAGTGAACCGCGTACCGATTGGAGTTCCGCGTGTATTGTTTGTTGACGTGATTATTACGCTCCTCCGAGCGAGACTAATATGATGATACGAATCGTGATCCAAAATCTAAATTGATCGTTGAACGCGGTCGGAAGTGTGACAAAAAAATTATGTATTTTTTTTAACGGAAACGGAACGATAATGATGTATGTACGATGAATAATGTAACAAATTTGTAGATTGGTTAGAATATACATAGTTTACTGATATTTTAGGTGAAAATATAAGTTTTGTTGGTAACATGTTGATGACTAGTTAATGTGAGGATGTTGAGGTTCATTGCGTGTTTTTATAATCGAACGTAATATTATGCGACGTTCAAACTTATGAAAATACGATAATGAATCCACAAAATGCTTTTACTACTCGTAGTTTTACGTCATTAAACATAGCGTCGATTTCTCTCTATCTGAACTAATAATGTTATAACCAGACAGCACTGTTGTAAATAGAACCTATGTATCCCTACCACTTATTAGTTTAACCTATATTGACGCTGCATTTATTTGACTTTCACGTCAAAGTATATATACAACTGCCCATTTCGCACAAGTATATCCACATTCCCTTATAATAATGTTGTAATATTAACGCATACAATGCGTTGTCTGGTTAATGGTACTAACGACACTATATTAAAACAAAATATAATATGAATTATATTTACTCTGTATAAAATAATATGTAAAATTCTGATACTAACTCATTAAAGTGCTTCTTATGGGTGTATTTAGATTATTAGAAGATCGTTTTGATAATTATTCGATAATGTTATAGATTTAGCGATTATATATACATAGACTTAGAGCGTAAGCGGGCACTGCGATGCCACATTGCCAATTTAGATTGTTGGTGCGCCATTGTAAGTTAACTGTGATCCATTGATCATTGTGTACATAGGTACATGCTGTTCAAAGATATTATAATGTCTAGATACCATGTCGTGCGACGAAAGAAATATGAAAAACAGTTAAATCTTTAGAAATGTCCACGCTAACGGCACATAGCTAATGTGTATGTGTGTGTTGTATGGTGCCACAAGGCACAAATTCCACACAACGTGATGTTAATAAGTTGTCGTATGTCTTTCCTCGGTGTGGCAAGGCAGACTGTGAATCTAGACATATATAATATATTTTGACACGAAGACACATTGAGTCAAATTTTTAAATTCCAGAAAAGTGGGCCAAAAATTGAATTTTTTTTTCGGAAATCTTTCCTTTTGCTATTTTGTAATTACGAGGGACTGTTTCCGAACACAAATTGCTTACTGGCCGGCTAGTTGATGTTTTCTGTAGCTGGTCACGAGTGCACATCCCGGTCGCTCAGTTGTTGAAAATTGAATGTGTGTAAAGAAAATGTCAATTCTATTTGTAATGACTTAGTGCCTAAGTGTGTGTGGCAGGATTATAATGTAACCTAGTTGACTCTAGATAGTTCGAGGTTGCCAGGATACTCGCACAAATACTGGCATATGAACATTTCATATTAAAATATTACCCGTTCAAACTTTCATAATGTTTCTGCGTTTTTCATTTTACATAACTCAGCCGTTCACTGTTAAATATGGTACAAAAGTACCAGCCAAAATACTCGAAGCGGTGGATTTAATTGTACCACTGTAGCTTAAAAGTAAAAGTACAAAAAGTGCAGTGACATAATGATTACGGTACGTAACGTTGTTCTTATTAAATATGTACTTAGTATTGTAAGCTGTTACAAACTTATACGAAAGTGACTAGTAAGTAAATATATAGAAATAGTACTTGCGCGAGCACCCTAGCATTCTTACTATTTTAACAGTGGGTCCGTTTTTCTTTTGGACTGATCTTAGTACGGACGTTAGTGTAGCGTTTGCAATAGATGGCAAGTATTGATCGCAGTAAAATTTTATACATTTGTAATGTTAAGACAGCATTTAATGTAACGGGTGACTGTAATGAAATACGATGATGTTACGATGTATAAGTACAATATTTTTCAATATGCAAATGATATTGATAAAGAGATTATTTTGAGTAGCAATGTCAACTCCGGAGACACCACTGTCTCCACTATTTCTACATTATGAAAGTGTTAAACGCTGCCATACGTGTTCATGGTCCGGAGTCACAAAACGTATGTGGCTGACCGCATCTAGATCTTCATACCTAGTTGGGGTCGATTACAGAGACATGAGTCGGCAAAGACCTGTTCTTATTCCTCAGGAGTGGTAAAACGTATGTGGCCGACCGCATGTAGACTTTCATTCCTACTTGGGGTCGATTACAGCGACATAACTCGGCAAAGGCCTGTTCTTATTCCTCTGAAGTAGTAAAACGTGTGTGGCCGACCGTATGTAGACCTTCATGCCTATTTGGGGTCTATTAATGTCTATAGGAGGCAAAGACCACTTACTACGTAGGTTGTACTTCTCGACGCGTATCCTAATTCTATAAATAATATAGATCGTATATCAGTATATCAAATACACTTATCTTACACCTAGGTGTTTGCTCCTCTTTCATATAAGTGAAATTCTCACTATACTTTCGGCTAGCGGTTACTCCATTTAACGTCCAACAACGGTTTACGTTTGAACCTGATGTCTGTATACATATATACGAGCATAGCTTCGCTAGCTGGTACCCTGTTCGTTAACCTTACCTTACTAATGAAAAGCTTGCCATTATTATTCGTGATCCATACAATTTTCCAGGATCAATGTCAGTTTAATCCATTGGCATCTTTATGACACAGACTATAATAATATGTCTACTTAACTGAATGAAAATTAGTTCGAGTAGTTATTAAACAGTGGAAGCAAACAAAGCGGATTTAAGCATTTATAATATCACGTATGTACTACAGAGGCATATGTCTCAAAACAAAGCATAACATCCAGATAAAATACAGATTTTTATGTTCTGTCAGTCTCAAGTATTTCATTGTCACCCGAAACATTGACATGTACAATCCGCAACGATGTAAGTATAAATTCATAAATAATGGGCATTCTCATATTGCCTTGTTAACAATACTCACGTTTGTTCTTTAATTTACATTAGAAACATACCAAAGATGCCATGACTTTTAAGGTATATTATTTATTAATAGTAGTTATCGATAATAACGTATTAATTAGTGATGGTAATTGTTATTTTTAATGCAATCGTAACTGCCAATTCGTATATTTTGAAAAAAAAACGCACAGATTTATTTCTTGTATATTTAAACATTCGGTAAGTAGCCGCTTTATATACAAGAATACTTGGAGAAGAGTACGGACTAAAACTGGTAATGTAAACAATTGTTTAAATAATGATTATCATTTAACAGTGGTAGTACGTAAAGGGCCCAAAAGCATAATTACTATACCAATATGGTGTCCTGTTGATTGTCCATAGATCGGACGAATTTGTCTTTGGATTTGATCTCCCATAGCCAAATCCATAGACATTTTTTTCTGATGGGCGGCTATGTAATTGGGCTTTTTAAACGTATAAATAGGATTACTGAAATTGTACAAATTACGAGTACGTTCAGTTTCATTGTGAAAATTACCATTTTTAGGCACCGTAAATACAAAAATTGAATCAGATACATACGTAAGAGAGGCTAGTAAGTATATAAAATGTAAATAGCGAGTTCTGTAATGTAATTTATACTTTTCGTCGAGTATTAGGCGTAAGCGTTAGTATTTAAGTGCAAAAAAATTTTGAAGATGAATTGTTAAGAATTGTTTTTTGTAATAATTAAAAAAAATAATATTGATGAAATGTACAATAACCATTTCTACGTTTGAATTACTGAACCACCCTTTTATACTCGTAAAGTTAATCATACATGGCTAGGAAGTCTTGTAATAAGCGTAAATTATTGATTTATGAAATATTGAAAATTATATTAGAACGTATCGAACGTACCGTAGAGTATAATATAGACCGCTTAATTTGTTTTTAAACTCGAAGCCTTAGTGTTAGAAATTGAAGACTTTTATTAAAAATAAAGATGTAACTTAATAAATGAGATCTGCAACTTTATTGAAATATAGCGTTAAGAATATAGCGCATTTACGTCACGTTATCACAAACAACCATCACATAGGTATTCACCTATAGTATGTATATATTGAGGTTGAGTTCTGTTTAGTGAGTGAATTGCCAATTGTTGGTGATGATAGGGCGATAATTGGGTGTATTTGACATGTAAAAACGATAAAAAAAATTAAACGCCTTTTTTAATAAAAATTTGCAAAAAGTTGTCACTGGCAGGTACCAAATATGCTAATTTACAACACCGAAGTCTCCAATAAGTGAGCAATAAAAAATGATGAATCATCAATTCTCTGCCCGGGCAATGATAATTTATTATGCATGGCTGTGGCATTTACAGCATTTGATCGCCACCTGAGCATGTCGAACAATGTTCGATAAGTCTAAATCATTAATTTTATTTAGTGGTTCCAAAAAATATATACAATTATTATTCTTTCGCTTAGTTTTTAATAAGTAATCATTATACTCTTATTCAAAATAACGTTAAGATCCAACTATCGCCTCACCATGACTAGGAAAGTATATGAGTCAAAGCAAACGCCGCGCGTGCAATATTTTTCTACTTCTACTCTTTCGAATCTTACCTCGGTTCCGTAGAACCGCTTAGCTATCGTGAATAATACACGAAATAAATATATAGATGGGAATAATTACAGTAACTATGGGAAGTGCCTCAGTAAATTAACTTGCATCTGTAGTTTAAACGGAAAACCGTTGTTGACTCCCAGACCTGACCTTAGGCTAGAAACATTGTGTTAGGCAGTGGCGTAACAATAGTTGGCAAAGAGACTCGATAACAGGTGTTTAAGGGAAGCGGATGTCCGAATACAACCGAAGTCACTTTCTTATTAATGAAGGGCGAATATATGGCCCAAAACTGAAGGGAGCCGAGCGCCTCGACTTTTAATAAAAATTATTATTATCAGCGCAGTATCAAAAATTTTGTCAAGGCCATTTTGTTGTTACACTACTAATGCCGGAGTGTGTTGTGATGCATCACATCAGTGTCGAATCAAACAATATGTTTCTAGCTTTATGTCGTATTTACACGAGAGGGGTGTTTCAAGCCAGGTTAGTAAAATAGTTATTAAATTAGCTAGGAAACTAGAACTAATGGCTCGGTTGTCTGTACGTAATCTCTATCAATATAGATATATGAAACCTGAAGTTATGATAGAACAATGAGTATTAGCACTGTGATAACACGCCTCATGCTAATATGCACAATAATCTCGGTTTTGGCGACGTACATTCATACATAAACCTTTCTAACTTAGTCCTTGTAGTTATAAAATGTCTTATACATGATTATTAACTGTCAACTCATATTCTATTTAAAATTGTTCCGTCTCCCATGTAGTTGGGCGTTCAGTTACACATACAACCTGCAGTCACACTTACTATACCCACCACATGCTCGTTAAACACATTTGCTAACAATTTAATGTCGAAATCATGCTGTTCTGGCTCGAAGCACACGACTCGTGTTTAGCCGGCCTTAGTTTCTTTAGCGTGCCTTTAGGATAACCTAGTTACCGCCCATTAGATACCCAAGGAATGCTATTGGAATATCCATTTATTTATTTTTTCACATGATACGTTGCGTAGTATCGTTAAATAGTTGTATTGTTAAAATTTGATAACTGGTTATTCCGATTCACTCCCTGACGCTGTTCTGATGGTAGTTTCGGAATTCTATTAATACCACGTAATTTCATGATAAGTTACCTCTTCATAAACATAGAGTGATAAATGATATCTTACGTTAAGACCGTTGGTTTGCTTTTTAGACACTCCATAGATTTAAGTAGGAGTTTTATAATATTATGACGCAAAACGCAACGCAGTGGTAGTACTGTACACAATAATCGCTGCCCTTATTTATAGAGTGCAATTTTTTATAACTAGAGAAATAGACGATTAACATTGATTTGCAAAATATGAAATAGTTCGCCCTCATGGGTGACGTTTTGTATTTTACTCTTCATTGTTTCAAATGTTATGATCATTTTCTCATTAAATATTATTAATATATGCTAAATATTTTAGCAAAGGATATAATGTATTCCTTTTCTTTAGTAAATAAAATATTGAAACTTGAATGTCTTTTTGTCTGCCTTGTTATTTTATATTATGAAATCTTATAACCGTTCCTTCCATAGGCGGTACCTACTATAAGTTTTAGAACTATTCTTCATCCGAAAGTATCACCGCCGCCCTCTTAGTCCGCCGTGAAGCAGTTTTTGTTTTTCGGTTGGCTGCGGCTGCTGCAGCTGCGGTTGTCGGGCACACTTACAGCGAGGCGACCGACCACTTTCGTCCTCAGCGGTAGTATTACATCTTAAATAAAACTTGTTTTGTTTAAGGCTAGATGTAGGTGTCCATGGACTGCAGTGACAACTTAACATAAAGTGACATAAATATAAAAACATACATTTTTCAAACATAAAAAAATACCATTTATTCGAAATTTTACCAACCGAATGTGATTAACTGAATGATACAGAATGATAAATATTACATTTACACTTAGCAACATAAACAACACACGATAAGTTATTGAGATGTATATAACGGGCGCAAACCATATTTAGGCAATACGCCGCTTATCTCAAAGCTAGATACATGCTACTTTATTGAACACCTGAGGATAGATCGCTTCTATTATCCTTGGTCCCATATCCCCGGTGACCAGGGACATGTAAGTATATGCAGTCCATCTGAATGTTATTTAGGTACTTGGTCATTACCAGCCCGATTACATTTAGGTTTTTAAATTACGTCTATAAAAGAGTCGTATTATGTCTGAGAGACGAGAGCCCTATTGTTCAACTAATCTGCAGACCCTAGTACACAAATCAAATAATCCTAAAAAATCTTAAATAATATTGAACATATCTCAATGGTTCGTAATATCCAAATAAAATTATTAGAAAAGCAACCAAGTGCATGTCGGACCATGGAGTACTACTAATCTTCCAGTAAAATGACCTACGGATAAACAGATAAACATGACGAAATTATAAGATTTCCGTCATTACTTGTTGCCTAATGAGCTCTAAATCTGTTGTATCCATTACTACAATTGGAACAAGAAAATACTATTGCTTGCCTAATTTACTCAGCTATATAACAACACTAATGTCAATGTCGTACTTCACAAGCGCGTGACAAAATGACACAACCGTCACAGTCACAAAATGACAATGACATTTCTGTAAGCTGCATGCAGTCAACTAATTCAGATTTTTATTTTTGTTATTAATTTATGATATTTGTGAAGGAATAGGAAGTTAAAGATGAATACCATCTTTGATAAACATTTTAGCTTTAATTTTAAAGAAATTGTGATTGATGAAATCGCTCTTAACGGCCTTGAAGGAATTGGATTTGATTTGTTGTGGAAATATGTGGAGAAGCGCATTTCATCACCCCTCACCGATAAAATGAAGAGAAGATTTTGGGATTGCATCGCGAATGCTAAATCTATATCGTTTTACCAAGTGCCCGAACCTCTGCCTATTACAGAAATTGCGGATAGATTTTTAATTATTGACGAACTGAGCGGACAGTTATCAGATCCCGTAAGTATTCAATAGCTTCATCTCTAAAATTTCAGAAAGACTATTATTGTAGATAAGGGAGTAGCTGGGTGAGCCTGCACTCAATCCTGCCCAAATGTCTGGGCCACCAGAGAATTCTTAACAGATAAAGCAGATAGCACTTGGGAAAACCCCAGATCCCAATCCGTTGTCTAAGTCTATCGTTGCATACTGCAAAGCATTGATACCATTACACTAATGCTGTGAGCTTTTATTGCTCTGTTATTTATTTCATTATATATAAGACGTGTATATTATATGATCGAACTATAGGTCCATGACCTATGTGACCCATCTCTCATCATGAGCGTCATGTGTACAAGGGATGTGGACACAAATGTAAAGGGATGAGTGCTTATAAACCACAGCGTGGTGCAGTCACCATATTGCTCTTACATGTAGAGAGTTTTAGATTTGATCACTGGCCAGGCAATAGCTAAATGATGAATTTAGAAATAATTTTCCAGTTCTAAGTGTTTCTGTACTCATCTTTGTGTGTGTCCATGATACCCATGACACAAGGTATCCTGGTGTGGAGCTATAAGTGTACAACATGTTATTTATTTTATTATGATTATTAATTATTACTATAGGTATGGTAAGTGTTACAATTGCTAAATTTACAAAATTTTATAAAAATCACATAGTTATATATCACAATATAAAGAGATCAAAGTATTATTTACAACATAATTACAAACATATATTTCTCAGACGATTTTATTATCCAAATGTTTTCAATTTCAGCCTGACTATTTAGATGGTCCCTATGAGTATTGTACTGTAGAAAATGAGTACGGCTCATGTTCTAACTATGATACAAGGAGATTATTAAACAGAGAAACAATCACATCAATGGCATATGACACGGTTGTTGAAAAATATGGGAATACATTTGTCATGGTGGCATCGATTCAGGAAAGGTGGCACTCACTTGCCATCCATATGCCCTTCTCATCTATTTCACAACTCACTCCTGTACACTATTGTATTTTAGAATTAGTTGGAAGGGGTAGAGATAATGTGAGTATTGGTAATAGACAAAACATCATTGTTAATTTATTTAGTTATACAAAAATTTTTGATGTAAGCAGTTTTTTTATAGCATAGAAGAAGCAAATAAATATGTTATCCACCTGATTGTAAGTGGTCACTGTCATGTATAGACATTTGTAATTGATTAGAAATAAAATTGAAGGCCTACCTGAGGTCAGCCACAGGTTTGGTAGGACATCTGAAGTTTAACTTGGAATGCCTCCAATAAGTCTCTCTCCTTTGAAACACCTTTGAAACCAGAATAGACTGTTTAACTCCACTGGTATATGGTAGAAGTAAGTGTATTGGTGATGCCCCCAAAAGTGGACCATGAAGAGTTGTACCACGATCAAAAGCAACCAAAGCTTTTGTGATACAAATCTTAATTTATGGATTATATAATTGTGTTAAACAACAAAATGATTATATTTGTGTCCATGACACAAATGTGTCACTATCGGACAGTACTGCCTAGTAGTAGTAGTAGTGACAGTACTAGCTAGTGTGTACTACACATATTGTTACTACTACAAGTATGATATCCAATAATAAAATAGTCTATGGACATATGGTTGAACATTCAAGCCCTCCATCGGAGGTGACTATAAAATTATGAATTGTATATTTCAGGGACAAATGACAATCGGGAAAACAAATTTAACAAAAATAATAAAGGAATCTAAATTATTATTTTACAACAGAAAACAGCTGCAAAAGTTAGACTTGATCAGGGTCCAGTGCTTGACTCAAGTGACATCAGGGAGAGGAATCAAGAGTTTACTCCTAAGACTAAAGAGGTTTCACCAAATAAAAATATCATCCATGCCAAAAGTGGGGAAACTACATAACCTAATTGAATACTTACTGACCAAGCCCGACTACAGCGAAAGATGCGACTTTCTTATGAGAAAAGGATATTTAACACAGCCCGAATGCAAGAAACTTAAGAAAACTATAAATGTGTTCCGTTTTGTAAGTATAATAATTTTTAATTACTTTATTGAATAATTCCTTGTCTTAGAATATCCTAATATATTAGGTTTGTGTGAGCAAATGCTATATTAACCAAACCCCATATGTTTGGATGATTAAATAAGATGGGAGACTAATTTTGTACATATTTTTAATCTATTATATATAATTCACGTGCCACGAATTTTGGCCACGATGAATTCCGAAGTTATCCGATTGTAATGCCGTCCTTGCGTAAATCTTTTAATGTTCGGTAAAGTGCTTCTAATGCGCATTTATGCACCATTGTGCATTC